>JAGKTI010036132.1:0-11126 GCA_018397915.1 Birgus latro
ACACAGAGACAATCCTCCTCCTATGGCTGCCCAAACATTACTGAGCCAATCCTACGTCGCCCCACAGAGGAGCTTAGGAGCCCGGGGCTAGGCAAGTTGGTCCTGACATTTAAGAGGAGAGTGACCAGCCTCACTCATCCCTGAATGGCATTATGTGAGCAATAAACCCCAACCACCCCTTGGATATAAACCTTCACTGGCTCAATCTGATTGGAGCGCTGGAATTACCCACTAAATCACCAGGCGCCAAAATTTGGTTATATGGTTACCACCCAGCATAGTAAATGGCTTCCTGGTGTACAGGAAACCATTTGGCTTGTCACTCAGTGTAGAGTCACCCACAGGCAGAAAGATGAGGAAAGAATGAAGGCAAGAAAGACAGAAGAGGGAGTGTAAAGTCACCCGTAGGCAGAAGGACAAGGAAAGAATGAAGGAAAGACAGGAGAGGATTGAAGGATGGAGGAGAGGAAAGGTCAGACACCTGAGAGCAGCACTACATTGAGTGAGGGGATGGTGAGTGTGCCCACCTACCACAAAATAATAAAGTTAAAAAATAAACTTGAAAAAGGAGATGACGACTACAGCCATTGGCGGATTGCACATACCAGTAGTGTGCAGATGGTTGGAGCCGATGACCTGTACTATGAAATTCCATGTGCTTTTCAAAGCACAGTTCCTTTGGAATGGGAGTCATTTTAAACGGGTAGAAAAAATATATATCTTTGTAATTTAGTGTTGGGTGTAGGATGAGAACAGTTGTATATAAAGCACTGTGTTGTGTAGGTTTTGAATGGGTGTAGTTGCTGGGAAATGGCCAAACACAGTAGCTAAAACAAGTATCTGTGTAGAAGAGTGTTTCCAAGTATCTGTGCAGGATGAGATCATGTATATCAGTCCATGATGTCATCCACCTCTGTTCAGTGTTGCTATATGAGTAATGCGTTACGATTACCATCTCTCAGTATAGGGAGACAGTTCTTCTATCTATCTATCTATTGCCAGACACCATAATCCCATAAGGGGTGGCCATTTGACTTTGAGTTATTTATTTTACGGGGAGGGGCACTAACCCTCCACCAACCCACTTGTTGACACGTAGGGAGCATGTATGGTTTGGTTATGTGGTTACCACCCAGCGTTGTAAATGGTTTCTTGGCTTACAGGAAACCATTTGGCTTGTCACTCAATGTAAAGCCACCTGTAAAGGAAAGAAAAGCAGTAAGAAGTGACAGGAAAGATGGGAGAAATAGGAAGAGAGGAGGGTAGGCACAGAAAAAGAATGATAAAGGCTAAGGAAGAAGTAGGCAGCACTACATCAAGTGAGTGGATGATGGTTGCCACCACCTACCACTAAGACAGTTCTTACCCCAGCTAATGTATGGTTTATATAGTCTATCTATAGCCAGATGGCATAATCTCATAAGGGGTGGCTGTTTGTCTTTGATTTATACAGTTGTTTTATAGGGAGGGACACTAACCCTCCACCAACCTACTTGTTGACACGTAGGGAACACATATAGGTTGGTTATATGGTTACAGTGTTGTGTTGCCTGGCTTACAGGAAACCATTAGGCTTGTCACTCAATGTAAAGCCACATGAAAAGGAAAGAGTAATAAAAAGTGACAGTGGATTTATATGGCCCTGGATTTAGTGCATACAAATTGCCTTGACACTGAATGCCACATAATAATTGAACCATAAGACCAAGTTTGTTGTTGCAATATCAAATTTCACACTATTAACACATTTAGGATGCCGTATCACATGCCTAATACAGGAAGAAATATACCTATGGTGTTTAGAGAGAGTCATTATCTTGCTTTTTTCTTGTAGGTAAAAATCTTGTGGGCTTCTGGCTTTTAGTTTCTTCTTCCTTGCGAAAAAAAAAAAAAAAAAAAAAAAAGAGGCATCAGCCATAGCAGTTATCCTGTCCAAATGTCTTGTCCATGGTCTCATATTTCTTCTCAGGTAGTATGCACAGATACGTGGTTTAGTTACTCGAAAATATGAAGTAAGATTATTAATAGAAAAAATATAAGTAAATAAATATAAGGAACGATGATGACCACAGTTATTGACAGATGATCGGGGCCTGTGACCTGTGCTGTGATGGGTGCTTTTCACATTACAGTCCCATAGGGACATTGTAGGTCGTTTAGGTGGGGGGGGGATGTAAGAGGATGAAGAGGGAAGCGTAGTGTAGGGTACAGAAGGAAGAGAGAAGTGAAGGGTACAGGAGGAAGAGGGATGCTGATGCACTCCATGTTGTGTTGTAGGTTATGTATGGCTCTGGTGGGTAGGTAGTGAGTACATACAGGATTAAATATTTATAGGAAAAAAAAAAACAGGCAAAATAAAACACCAAAAATGGCCGCATGTTTCATTTGGATGGAGGTCGCTATTTTATTAATTTGAGGCAGTGGTCAGGTGAGAGATATAGTGCAAGAGGAGGGTCAGTTTAGTAACCAAGGAGACTCATACCTGTCTGGTAACTGAGGTTCACTAAGTTATATGCATGTAGTGGGACTGGACCAGTGTGTCCTTGTGGTGGACAGCACCATGCCATAGCAAGGGGCAGGAAGGAATGTGGAGGTTTGGTTCCTGAAGGAGCACCACATTTGTGTGTTGTCCACCCAGTTAACAAGGTCACCATAGTAGGCACCACCTCACCCCAATATTTGGTTATATGGTAATCATCCAGTGACCTACGATGCTACTTGGCACATCACTTAGTGTAGAGGCAGCTAAATGCAACATGACATTGAGTGGAGGGTGCAAAGGCTGTTTTATATTGTTTCCATGTATAGTCTGAAACATTCTGTTTAACCATTTATTTATATATAGTTGTGTGGGTCACTTGTCACTGGTGATAATTTTCCTTCATGTATCTTCTTCCTGTTTCATCAGCCTAACGCACACCATTATTAACATGTAGATTATATGATACATGATGCAATGATGCCAGTAATGATAATTGTAATTCTCTGAGGTCTTTGTCATTGTTATTTTCACCTGCATATACAGTAGTCACTTTTCTGTCAGTCCTGTGATGCCAGAAAGGTGTTGGCAGATCATGTCCCCTTGTGGTGGTGGCAGCCCTATCATCATACAGACTGCAGGAAACGGACTATTATTATTAATTTATTTTTTTTATGATTTTTATTTTGGTATTTTTTATCAGATGGATGTGGTTCAGTTTATGGGATAATTTTGGGACTGGAATTTATTTTAGAGGACGAGAGGAATTTTTAAACTGGGTGGTGGTGGTGGTGTCAGCCTAAGGTTCATGTGGGTGTTGAGGGAATTTTACAGGTGTGGTTTAAAAATAGCTCTCATTGGTACAGGTGCTGACATGAGGCAATTATCATCATCATCATCATCATCCAGTCTTATGTTGCCCCATAGAGGAGCATAGGACCTGGGGCTAGGCAAGTTGGTCCTGATATTTGTGATGGGATTATCATTGTTATTATTTTAAAAAGCTAAAATTTCCTTCTTTTTTTTCTCCCCTGGATGTGTGTGTAGGATCTGAAAATAGCCAGGGTATGGGAAAATAGGTGATGATGATGATGATGACAGGTATACAGGGGAAAAGAGGTCTTGATGATGATGATGAATTAGGAGCTGCTAATACGTGTTCCTCTAACCTTCATTTTTCTCTGACAGGATGGTGTTTGTGGCTCAGAAGATTCAAGATTCATCCCAGATTCAAGACTCCTCACGCGTCCTTCATCCTGTCCTTATGCGTCCTTCCAAGATGCAAAATTCATCCATGTCCTTCAAGGCTTCTCCAGTTCCTAAGGCTCTCAGGGAGTTCTCGTTCCTCCACCTCTTCCCTCTCCATTTTCCTCACCCTATCCCTCCTTCTCAAAATTCCTCTGCCTGTCTCCCTATCTCTCCCCTCTCCATCTTCCTCTACCCATCCTTCCTTCCTCACCCTATCCCTCCTCCTCCTCCTGCCCCTCCCTCTCTCTCTCCCCCCCCTCCTCTTTCTTTTTAACTGTCACACCCTCCCCCCTTTTCCCCTTCCCCTCCTCATTTCTTTTCCTCAAAGGTAAGAAGTCATTTTTCAAATTTTGTTTTAGGCTGTTCAGTGATTTTTCAATTGCTTGATATATATTAGTAGAAGTGATAGTTGCTGCCCCATGCATTTTTGATAGATAGATGGATAGATGTGCAGTATAATAGATGGCTGGATAGATTTAGTAGGCCCAGGCTCCTTTGAAATTTAAACTCTGAACTGCAGGCCAAAGCTTCCATAGTCCACCATCCTTCTTATGGGGGATAGGGAGGCCAGTGAGGGACATTGTATAACCAGGCAGCTCCACCCCCTAGTCATACCAGTGCCACCACATGAAGGCATCTTCACCACCCACATAAATTTATAGATAGGAAAGAAAGTGAAAGAGGGGGATGTGAGCTGGGGGACAGGGTGACATGGAGGTGATTTGTTAATGGCCACCCCTTGTGGGGTTAAGGTGTCTGGCAATAGATATTAAAAAAGAGGATGAAAGTTATATTAGGTATTTATAAGTCAGTTGGCAGAAAAGGTTGGGTGATTGATATATGGATTTTGGGAAGGGTGTGGGGTAAAGTGTGGAGGTGTGGTTCTTGGGCGGATGCTACATTTGCATTTCTCCATCCAGTTAACTTGGGCATCATAGTAGACTTCACATCACCCTGTTGTTTGGTTATATGGTTACCACCCAGCATTGTAAATGGTTTCCTGGCATGCAGGAGACCATTAGGCTTGTCACTCAATGTAAAGCCACCTGAAGAGGAAAGAAGAGTATTAAAAAGTGACAGGATAGATGGGAGAAATAGGAAGAGAGGAGGACAGGTACAGAAAAATAGGTGAAGGAAGTAGGCATCACTAAATCAAGTGAGTGGATAATGATTGACAGAGTTTATTTATTTTTTCTTTATTTCTTGCTCACAGTCATGATATTTACAGATTGTGTTATGTCCTGCCACAGAAGCTGCCAGGACCACTTTTAGACTCTCAAGACTCTAAGTTCCCTCCATACTTGCCTCCAGGGTGCTCTAGATTTCTCCAAAGCTCCTTCAAGCTCCTCTGCCTCTTCACGACTCCTCTATTATACCTTCAAGACTCTCCACCTTCTCCAAAACACTCCACCTCCTTCCTTCAGACCTCTCAGTAAGCTTATTTCACACACATTTGTTTAGGTATGTTTTCAAAGCTAGTAAGGGGCAAGGCCATTTTCCAGCCAGATAAACTGTGTAATTTGCTAGGCCAGCCCTGGTATTATGCCAACACAGTGTGGGTATAAGTCACTTTACACACAGCAGTGATAGTGAGTGAGTTATACAAACCCACACTACAGTACCTGTGTTTATTATAACACCAGGATAGTTCTGACCTTAGTACAACCCTAAATTTTGACTGTACTAGAACCTTTTTTAGTTGTTATTGCTGTTGTCTTTGTAACTGATCAACCACAGGCAAGCAGTCCAGTTCATTGCATCAGTATTCCCTGACAACTGACAGCACTTTACCACAGTGAGGTAGAATAGTGTTGAGATGTGGTTGCTGGATGGCAGCCACATTGCATCTCCTCATTTAACAAGGACACCACAGCAGACTTCACATCACCCCAATATTGGGTTATATGGTTACCACTGAGCATTGTAAATAATTTCCTGAGTTATAGGAAACCATTGGCTTGCCACTCAGTGTAGAGCCACCTGAAGTGGAAAGAAGAGTAGTACTGTGAAAAGTGACAGGACGATAAGAGAGCAATAAGAAGGGAGGAGGATAGACACAGAATGAGAAGGGGGAAGGAAGAGGTTGGCAGCAATTATATCAGATTAGTATTTTGTTGTACTACCCTAGTCTGTTTGATTGATCAAACCCATCAGCCACAGGCAAGCAACTGCCCTTGCAGGGTCATGCTGTGCACAGAATCGTTCTCGTATAGGGAGGCTGTCAGACATCAAGCAGCAAGGGGAGCTGCCATTAGATGACCAAGGCTGACACATAAAGACTGCTGGAGCCTTTATAAACAGAATACAAACACTTAAATCAGTATAGTTACACCTGGATAGTTTATACATGAAATGCTGCTGACACTGGTGCACAATTGGTGTACTGTATGTGGGTGTAATAATTGATGTAGTGTAACATTTAGCACTTACCAACACACGCAATAAACAGTGAAGTAGCTAAGGTGTACACCCCCACCTTGTACCGTACCCAAAATATACGCACCCACCTCCCATCACACTCCCATATCTTTGCAATCAGCTCCCTATCTTTTCAGTTGCCTCCCTATTTTTGCAAGCAACTCCCAATTTTTTCAATCAAACTCTCAATCTTTTCAGTCTGCTCCCTGTTTTTTCCCTTTGCCTCCCAATCTTTTCCACTGACTCCCGAATGAAATATTCAGCTGATTCTCTCACTCCCTCAGAATATTTTAAATGGTTAACTCTGATACTGTCCTCCTCAGTGTGTATCCCCCTTTGCTTATGACATCGTTACATTATTATTATTGTAATTTATTAAGAGGAAATAAATATATGAAGTATGATTATGAGCTTTGTCCACCTTTACCCCCCCTTTTAAAAAGATTTTCCTTTTTTTATTTTTTTATTTTTATTTTTTTACAAGGGAAGCTGCATTGTGATTAAAAAAAAAATCTAAAAGACCTTCAGTTTAATTATATGATTACATGTCCATAGTAAAAATAAAAGTAATAAAAAGTGTGTGATGCTTATATGGTTACAGGCTTACTAAATACTAGCCCTTCACTGTATTTATTGTGTGTGCAGATTCAGTGTTATATGTACTGCTGCTTTATCAGTAAGAGTTGGTAGAGTATTCAGTGTAAAGTGACTCTTGTGCCACACTGTATTAACCACTTTATTCCAGTGATATTTTATTACTCTTGCTGCCTTCCATTAAATTAACTCATCGGGGTGGTAGTATAAAGGGTAGGATTGCGAGGGGCTGACTGAAAAAGATGTGACCTCAGGGAAAAGGGACTGATTAGAGAGGCTGCTAGAGACTGAGCAGCAGGATGAAATTGATTAGAGGGATTATCTGTCTATAGCCAGATGCCCCATAAGGGTTGGCTGTTTGTTTTTGAGTTAGTTTTACAGGGAGGGGCATTAACCCTCCACCATCCCATTTGCTGACACAGGAAACACACATGGGTTGGTTATATGGTTACCACCCAGCGTTGTAAATGGTTTCCTGGCTTACAGGAAACCAGGCTGCTAGAAACTGAGCAGTGTGGAGAGCTGCCATTAGGTAACCAGGGCCAGTGTGTACAGGCATGATGATGATATGAAGCTGTTATAAGTGTTTAGTTTGAATTGAAAGTCTCAATTTGAAAAGCACCAACAGATTTTAACATAATTTTTCGCTGTAGCCTCTATGTGCATAACCTGTACAGATTTTAACGTAATTTTTCAATATATCATGTATGGCCCTAAATTGTCCGATACGGCATGTAGTCTCGGCTCAGTCACAGTTTTTGATAACTTAAACCTTCACTGTTACTTAAATCACTCTAGAGTTTCAGTTCAAAAGGCGGAAACAGATTTTGACTCGGTTTTCCAGTATATCTTTAACAAAACTAACTCATCTAGTCTGATAAAGCCTCTGATGTGAGTAAATTTGTGTGAAGGCAGCAAGAGTACATATAAAATCACTGCTGTGCTTAAAGTGGTTAATGTTAGGGACAACCTGACCCCCAGACTACCAATCAGATATGCAGCAAGGATAACAGATGGACATTACTTGTGATGAGTCTCCTTGGTTACTATATAAACTCCATAGTAACAAAATAAAATAGGAATAAATGGAGGAAGGATAAGTGATGGAAATTCCTTGTGATGAGTCTTGTAAATAATTAAAATAATTGATGGAAGGATAAGAGATGGAAATTCCTTGTGATGAGTCTCCTTGGTTACTATATAAAGAAATAAGTAGGGTAATGGTAATAAATGATAACACCAGGAAGTAAATGAAATAACAGTCAATAATTTAATAGAGGAATAGTAGCTTCAGAATTACTTGGTTAATACATATCAGTAATTAATGCAGTACAGCTCACAGAAATTGCTTGTCATAAGTCTCATTTCTTACTATATAAAGTTCTTAATAAGTAACACCAGAGTTCCTTTAATCTCATCTGTCCTTTAATAGGTCTGATTTGTGTCTAAAGTCTACAGTGAATAAAGGCAACTAATGCTGTGATAAAGTAACATTAGAGTTTCTTGTAATTAAGACTCATTTTTATTAATGTTAAATCACAAGTAGCCTTTTTAGTGCTTTTCGGTAATTAAATCATAATCAGATCCTCAGTAAATTTGAGATATATAAGGCTGTTACAATTGCATAAGGAAGTATTGACAGCTAAGATTCCTTGTGTATCTGTAGAAAGCTAAATTGCCATATACTCTAGACATTTTCTTCTTTATTCATTTCTCTAATTAAATACAAGCTTGTTAAAATTCCACAGGTGCCTATAGAAAGCTAAATTGCCAGTTTCCCACAAATATAGTCAGAAGTTGAGATATTGTGCAACATAGATGAGAATTATGACAAGGAATTGCTCTGTATAAATTTGCATCAGAATATTATCATTTAAAACAGTGAATATTAGGAGGAATAATCAGTAACCCTCCATATTAATAGAAGTAATTTATGGGTAATTATTCTTGAAGTCCTGTATAGCATAACTGATTGGGAGTCGCACTGGGGAGACATAGGGCTACATTCTTATTAACCTCTTCATATTATGGTGATGTGTACAGTTGCTGCCCACCTTACCAACTTAAAACCAACATTTTTTATAATTAGTAATATCTTTATGGTCTGTAAATATACAAATCTTCTCTGAGTAGCATATATAGATATGAACCCTTTCTTGAGATTTATATTTTGTGGTCTGTGCATACGAACTTAAGGTACGAACCCTTTCTGGAGAAGCCGTTACTGATATTTTTGCGGTCAGTGCTTACGAACATGTATAGAGGTGAGCATTTTTAGAGAAGCCTTAAATATTTTTATGGTCTGTGCGTACAAACTTTACAGATATGAAAATTTTTGGATCACTTGATACTATTGTGGTCCGTGCTTACGAACATATTTTGAGAAGCATTTATTGATATTTTTGCAGCGGATACACAGTACATTATAGAGTTGTAATATCAGTAATACATTACAGTACTACAGTAAACTGCATAGAGTACTTACAGTCATGTGTTAGTGATGCTAATGGTTAAAGTTATTTGAAGTAAACACAACAGCAGTATTCATTTCTACACTTATATTCCTGGTTTTTAGTAATGATTTTAAATATCTGGCATCACATACAGTATAAGTAAACTTATCTTTGGCTTCACCTGTAGTATTAGTGAATTTCAACTTTGATATTTTGAGTAATAGACCAATTTGCAATCCCATTTAAGCTCATTTTGACTCTGACTTTGCATAGTAGACTAATTTGCGATCCCAGTTAAGCTCATTTTGACCGATTTTGCATAATAGACTGATTGATGAAACCAATTTAGCTCATCTCAATTAAGTTCATGTCAGCTCGTTTTGACTTTGCATAATACACTAATTCATGATTCCTGTTTAGCTCATTTTGACTTTGATTTTAAGCAAGACTAAAGACAGAAAACTTTGAGCAACAAACCAATTCTTGATGCCAGTTCAGTGCATTTCAACTTTGAGAGTAACAGACCAATTCTTGATCTCAGTTAAGTTTGTATCAGCTTTGACTTAACAGACCAGCTCTTGATTTGAATTCAGTTCATTTGAGTAACAGACCAATTCATGAGGCCAGTTAAGCTAATTTTTACTTTGACATTGCATAACAGTTCAAATCTTGATCCTAGATAAGCTCATTTCTGCTTTGACAAGTAGCAGTTAAGCTCATATCAACTTTGACGTTGCATAATAGAACAAAGCTTGATCCTAGTTAAGCTTATTTCAACTTTGAGAGTATAACAGACCATTTATTAATCCCAGTTTAGTTGGTAAGTCGGGAAGCAACTGTATTTCATTCTTGCTGCCTCCAGACTATTTTATTAACTTTGGTGATGTAGTTATTAGTGATGGAGCTTTAAATTTTGTAGTGGTGGAGCTTTGAAGGCTCCATAAACATATTAATTTCTCCCAAAAATATATTAAAAGTCTGGAAGTGGCAAGAATAATATATAAAATGTCATTGGATTGATGGAGTTAAAATGTAATCAGAAAGGGGGAAGAGAAGCTCTGTAAATGGACAGTTATGGGATGCCTGTGGCAGTCATATTTTATCAGCCTGCATCCTACATTACACATTGTTTTGTAGTGATAGAGGTTCAGTACAGTACAGTCTTTTTAATTACAAAGTAGAGATTTTCGTTATTGTGCATACTTCAGAAATTAACGTAAGACTTTCATTATGTGCTTGATTAGTTAACGTATATTGAACAGTACCAGTGATTTTCATTACGTTTTTCAGAAGTTAACATACAACAGCACCAGGAATTATTATTGTACATTTAACAGCACACGTATATTGAACAGCACTAGTGCTTTTCTTTAAGTACTTTGGTATATGTATATTAGCATCAGCAGTAGAGAGTACGTTTTTGAGAAGCTAACATAATTTATCGGTACATTGTGCTTCAGAAATTAACGTATTAGTAAGATTTTCGCGACATTCTTCAGATATAATCGTAAATGTAATACAAGAGCTTGCCCTCCCCCTCATGGTTACATTCTAACATCATCAGTCTAATGACATTTTATTTATTCTTGCTGACATACTATTTTATTCAGTCAGTTAGTCTTTAACTTGCAGGAGTTAAAGGCTTGACATCACTGAATAAAATAAGAGGTGTTGGCAAGAATAAAAATGTCACCATATTGAAGAGGTTAATAATGATGAGACAGCTTGTGAAATGCTCTCATTTTGGTGTTTGTTACTGCAGCTTCTGTGAACACTTAACCCCTTCACTACAATGACATCTTTTAGTCTTTCTTGCTATCTCCAGATTATTTTATTTAGCTTAGTGGACTTGTCATGCTGAAGGGGTGACATGAACCCCTTCAGTATGAGAGGTCTTTCATGAGCTAAATAAAATCATCTGGAGATAGCAAGAA
>JAGKTI010036133.1:0-11125 GCA_018397915.1 Birgus latro
GTGTTGGCACCAGTAATGTTCCTGATTTACGTAAATGATATGGTAGATGGAGTGAACAGTTATGCAAGTCTGTTTGCTGATGATGCAAAGATCTTGAGGAAGGTAGAGGGTGAAGGGGACGGTAAAATGCTGCAGGAGGATCTGGATAGGATACATGACTGGAGCCGGATGTGGGAAATGAAATTCAACTAAAAAAAATGTAAAATATTGGAAATGGGTAAAAGCACTAAGAGACCATCACAGAATTATATGATGGGTAATGAACCAATCACAAAAGCGAGAGAAGAGAAAGATTTAGGAGTGCTGGTCCAGGATAGTTTGTCACCTGAAAAACACATCAACAAGATAGGTAGAGAGACATATAAACTCTTGACCAACATAAGAGTGGCATTTCATTACATGAATGAAGAGATGATGAAAAAACTGATGGTGGCCATGATCCGCCCCAGGTTAGAATATGCAGCAGTAGTGTGGTCCCTACACAAAAAGAAAGATATAAACAAGATTGAGAGAATACAAAGAACAGCAACCAAGATGGTCCCCAGTCTGGCAGATCTGTCATATGGTGAGAGGCTAGAAAGGCTGGATTTTCCATCCTTAGAGGAAAGGAGAGAGAGGGGTGACATGATTGCAGTGTTCAGGACCATGATGGGAGTAGATAAACTTGATAGAGAAGATCTGTTTTTATGGGATAAGAGAGTAACAAGAGGACATGGTCTGAAACTGAAGAAGCCACGCTGCTTGAAGGACATCAAGAAATATAGTTTTCCGTTTAGAGGCATAAACCTGTGGAATAGACTGGACAAAGAGATCGTCCAGTCTAAAAACTTAAACGAGTTTAAAGCAAAATTTGACTTATTGAGAAACAGAGACGGGACCCCATGAGTGTAGCTCGTTTCCAGTATATCACAATTAGGTAAATACAATTAGGTAAATACACACGGTCGGGTCGTTGAGAGCGGAGCTGCTCCTGGATCGAGGGGAAATAATCGATGAATCAGCAGCGAAAAGAAGACCAACCCATTGTGATTATGTGGTTGAGAGCGTGAGTGGTGGTCCCGTCGGATATTAGTTTAAAAAAACGCAGGTTTTGGCCATAAAATACAAGATATAGCGGACAAAATAAGTCTCCGTATGTTTGAATCATGGCGGAGGGAGATGGAAGATTGTTTACATCTGGCGAGGGGGATTTTGATGGCTTCACCGATGTTGATGTAAATAATGGAAGTGATAAGCTGAACTAAACAAGAATAGCAGGAGTAGAGAAAACGGTGGAAAGGAATGTCCAGGAGTTAAAAAAGGTATGGGAAGTATTTAGACAGCTGCAGGAACGGACCTTAGAGCAAGAGAGAGAGATTAAAGTTCTACAGAATAAACTGGAAAAAGTTTGCACACGTAGTGATGAGCAAGAATAAGAAGTTACAGAATTGAAGGTGAGTAACGCATCTGCATCAAATGAGATAAAACAGCTCAAGAGGGAGAATAAGAGGTTAGAAGAAGAAAGGGACAGATGAGTATGAATCAAAATCGAGGATGCATGATGAACATATTAAGGAAATCAAGGAGCAACATAAGGGGTGGAAGAAGATACAGGAGGAAGGAAATGTAAATTTGAAGGAGATCATAGAACAACAAAGCAAGGAAAAAATGGAGAAGGAAGTGGTTAGGGTACTAAGAAGTAGAGAATCTTTGCTCAGGGATGTAGCAGACAAGAAAAAATGTGTGATAATCTCAGGAATAAAAGAAAAACATATGACATTAAGATCCGAAAGAGAGAGAGAAGAACTGAGCAAGGCTAAAGAAATAATATCAGTGGTTATGGAGGGTAACAATGAAGCCCAGGAAGAGATTGAAGAAGTGTTTAGGTTAGGAAAGTACGAGGAAGGTGGGGCAAGGCCATTGAAAGTAAAGTTTCAGTCCCAGGTAATGGTGAATGAAATCATAAATAGAACGTGGAAATTGTCAGATAAAGAGGGATTTAAAAATGTTTGGATAAGAAGGGATGCAAACGAAGAAGAAAGAGCTAAATTAAAGGAGTTAGTAAAGGAAGCAAAGATAAAAAACGAACAGCGAACGGAGAAAGAGAAGACAGAGTTCTATTGGAGAGTTATGAGAAAGTGGTACCAACGGAGGGAAGGAGAGAAGAGAGTATAAAACACGATGAAAAAAGTTTGAAAGTGGCGTACACAAACATTGATGGACTAATATCGGCAAGGTTAGAAATCAATGATTTTTTGAAGGTACACGAACCTGATGTTATGTGCTTTGTAGAGACTAAATTGAAAGAAGATACTGATATTCATATGGGAGGTGGGAAATACAAATTATGGAGAAGAGACAGAAAAGAAAAAACAGGAGGAGGAGTGATGATAGCAGTGAAGGACAACATAAATGTAGATACTGCTGAAGTGGCAGAGGGTAGGGCCGAAGCGATAAATATGAAATTAGAAACTGGAGAGAATGGTAAGAGAGATATGGCAGTGGTATATATTCCCCCTAACACGAGAGCATGGAATGACGATGAATACCAGGAGATGTTGTCAGACATTGTTAGTTATCTACAGAAAGTGATCGAGATAAGCGGCAATATAATCCTAATGGGTGACTTTAATTGTAAAGAGGTGAAATGGGAGGAATGGGACTCAGGAGGCAGCGAAGATTTGTGGGGTACTAAATTGTTAAATATAGCAATGAATAATGTAATGACGCAGTGGGTCAAAGAAGAGACACGATTCCGAGGTGATGATACACCAGCAAGATTAGATTTGCTGCTAAGCAAAGAACCTGATGTAATTGAATCTTTGAAATATCTGTGTCCTATAGGAAAGAGTGATCATATGGTCATTGAATTCCAGACGATAATAGGGAACGTGGTGCCAATATATGAGCTTTATAGGCAAGGAAGATACAGCTTTGGAAAAGCAAACTTTGCAGAATTGAGAACATTTTTTGAAAATGCGGATTGGAGAAAATTCAGAGAGACAAAAGAGATACAGAGGAAGTGGGATATCTTTTTCGGCCTCTATAATTTGGGGGTGGAAAAATATGTGCCAAGAGTAAGTGGGAAAGAAAACAGGAAAAAGGAGTGGTTTAATAGAAGGTGTATGATAGCAAAAAAAGAGAGTTACATGGCATGGAACAAATGGAGAAAGAGAGGTAATAACAGAACAAAGGAAGAATATAAAAGAACTAGAATTGAATATGCAGGAATACGTAGAGAGGAAGAAAGGAACTTTGAAAATGGTATAATTGACAACTGTAAGGACGAACCCAAATTGTTTCATAGATTTGTTAATGGCAAATTGAAGCAAAAGGAAGGAATCACCAAACTGAAAGTAGAAGGAGAGGTCTACAAGGATGCGGTAATGCAAGCTGAAATAATGAACGAATGTTTCCAATCGGTTTTCACTAAGGAAAGGGAGTTTGTGGAAGGGGAGGGAGTGATTAGAAATGTAGTGATAAAAGATATAAAAGTGAAAGTGCGGGAAGTGTATAAATTACTGGAAACTCAAGATGTAAGGAAAGCCCCAGGACCGGATGAAATCTCTCATTGGGTACTGAAGGAATGCAGAGAACAACTGGCAGATAAGATTCACAGTTTAATTGTGTGTTCACTGGAAGAGGGGAAAGTGCCTCGGGAATGGAAGAGGGCAAATGTGGTACCAATCCATAAGGGAGGAAACAAGGAAGAACCCCTGAATTATAGACCAGTGTCTCTAACCAGCATGGTCGCGAAATTGTGTGAGAAAATCCTGAAAGATACAGTAGATGGATAAAATATCTGGAGGGGATGAATATTCTGACTGAAAGTCAGTTTGGATTCAGAAGTGGGAGGTCATGTGTTTCCAACTTATTGAGCTTTTACTCAAGGGCGATTGACGTGCTACATGAGAAAGACGGTTGGGCGGATTGTGTGTATTTAGATCTGGAGAAGGCTTCCAACAAGGTATCCCACAAGAGACTAATATGGAAATTAGAGCATATCGGAGGACTGAAGGGAAGCCTCCTGGAATGGTTGAGAGACTTTTTGAGTGACAGACAAATGAGGACAGTAATAAAGGACAGGACATGTGGATAGAGGGAAGTAACAAGTGGTGTCCCACAGGGCTCGGTGTTGGCACCAGTAATGTTCCTGATTTACGTAAATGATATGGTAGATGGAGTGAACAGTTACGCAAGTCTGTTTGCTGATGATGCAAAAATCTTGAGAAAGGTAGAGGTTGAAGAGGACTGTAAAATGCTATAGGAGGATCTGAATAGGATACATGATTGGAGCTGGGTGTGGGAAATGAAATTCAACGCAAAAAAATGTAAAATATTGGAAATGGGTAAAAGTACCAAGAGCCATCATTGAATTATGTGATGGGTAATGAACCAATTAGAAAAGTGAGAGAAGAGAAAGATTTGGGAGTGCTGGTCCAGGATAGTTTGTCACCTGAAAAGCACATAAATAAGATAGTTAGAGAGACATATAAACTCTTGACCAATATAAGAGTGGCATTTCATTACATGGATGAGGAGATGACGAAAAAATTGATAGTGGCCATGATCCGCCCCAGGTTAGAATATGCAGCAGTAGTGTGGTCCCTACACAAAAAGAAAGATATAACCAAGACTGAGAGAATACAAAGAACAGCAACCAAGATGGTCCCCAGTCTGGCAGATTTTTTGTACAGAGAGAGTCTGGAAAGGCTGGATTTGCCTTCCTTAGAGGAAAGGAGAGAGAGGGGTGACATGATTGCAATGTTCAGGACCATGATAGGAGTAGATAAAATTGACAGAGAAAATCTGTTTGTGTGGGATGAGAGGGTAACAAGGGGACATGGAATGGAACTAAAGAAGCCAAGCTGCTTGAAGGACATGAAGAAATATAGTTTTCCTCATAGATGCATAGACCTGTGGAATAGCCTGGACAAAGAGATCGTCCAGTCTAAAAACTTAAATGAGTTTAAATTAAAATTTGACTTATTGAGAAACAGAGACGGGACCCCACGAGCGTAGCTCATTTCCTGTTTATCACAATTAGGTAAATACACATACACATAATTGAGACGCCAGAGAGACAGCATGTACACCGCATCGCTCCGTGCTTCGCCAACCTTGGCCACAGCTGGCCATACCTAAATAGTATCTTTATATGAGTCAAGCTCTGTACCAGGTTAAACTAAATGGTGTTCTAATATAATAGAGGAAGTTTAAGTAAAAGTGTTGTTCAAATAACAGCTTACAGCAAATTAGTGCAGGAATGTGGCGAGCAAGCTCATCAGCTGTTTTGTCTGCTGTGTGTACCAAGGAATGCATACTTGAAAGTAGAATTTTCTTTCTCTTATTACCTCAAGATGACCACCATCTTTAGTAAAGCAAATTTGGAAGGAGTTAAGAGAATGGATAAAGGTAGTAAACAGGATGATGATTTCCACCAGGAGCTGGTTGAAATGGAGACATACAACAAGCTAGTAGATCCGGTACACAGATTAGAGAAGTCATTTCAGAGTGAAATGGATGAATTTAAGAAGCAATTGCACATGCAGAATGAGGAAAATGAATAATTAGTAAAGGAAGTAAACAAGAAAGACACATCAATAGTTGAGCTGTCAGTTGAGGTGGGTTCACTTAGATTGAAGATTAATGAAATGGCACACACAGAGAGTATTATGGAAGAATTCAGTAATGATATAGAGACAATTAGGCAAGCAAGCAGTCTGATAGATCATAGCAGTGAAATTGAAGAGAAGATGACCCAGGTGAATGAAGCGATGCAAAGCTACAAAACTGATGTGGAAACTACGTGTACTGAAATGGTGAAAGTAAAGAAAGAGTTAGAAATAAATGTCAGAGAAAAAAGAATTAAAAAGGAAGTGAAAAAATAATCCAAAACAATCCAAAATTGCTCAAAGATTCAGCAGATATCAACAAATCAGTAGTAATCACTGCTATAGATGAGGAAGAAATATAAAACAAGATCGAGAGACAAGAAGGAGATGGCAAATATAATAAGCATATTGAAGGAAGTATCAGAGGAAATCTGTAATAAAGACATAGAGGAACACAGAAGGCTAGGGAAATATGAGAGAAATAAGTCAAGGCTGCTTAAAGTAACCTTCCAGAGTGTAAACACTCTTGAGGAGATACAAAGAAATGCAGATAAACATACGGAAGAAGAGGGATTCAAAAACTTATGGATAAAGAGATGCCTAACTCAAAAGGAACTGGGATTACTAAGAGAGAAGAGGATGGAGGCAAAAACAAAGAACAAGGGAAGCTCAGCGGTAGAGAAGTAATTGGATTGCAGGTATGAAAGTGGTACGTAACCAGAAGGGAATGAAACGGAGTAAGGGAGTAGCCCCAAGTCATGACAAGTATGTAAAGATGTTTAAGTTGCTGTACTCAAATGTATACAGAATGGTATCTAAATTATTAGAGATGAATGATTTTTATCTGGTGGTAGGTGGGGCACTCACCATCCTCTCACTCGATGTTGTGCTGCTCTCTGGTATCTGCCCTTTGCTCTCCTCCATCCTTCTTTTCATCCATCCTCTTCTGTCTTTCTTTCCTTCATTCTTTCCTCGTCCTTCTGCCTACGGGTGACTTTAAACTCCCTCTGCTGTCTTTCTTTCCTTCATTCTTTTTTCTTCCTTCTGCCTGTGGGTGACTCTACACTAAGTGACAAGCCAAATGTTTCCTGTACACCAGGAAACCATTTACTATGCTGCATGGTAACCATATGACCAAATTTAGCACCTGGTGGTTTTGTTGGTAATTATGGCACTCCAGTCGGATTGAGCTGATGAAGGTTTATATCCAAGGGGTGGTTGGGGTTTATTGCTCATGTAATGCCACTCAGGGATGAGTGAGGCTGGTCACTTTCATCTTAAATGTTAGGACCATCTTGCCTAGCCCTGGACTTCTATGCTCCTCATGAGGCAACATAGGATTGGATGATGAATGAATGAATGATGATTATATCAAAGAAAAGGAACCACATATTATTTGCCTAACTGAAACGAAATTAACACCAAGGATATCAAACAGTACCCTAAATCTAGAGGAATACCATATATGGAGAAGAGAGAGGAACTTTAAATATTAACAAAGAAACATCTACAGGTCAAAGAAATAGAACTAGATATACTCTCACAAGTAGAACTGATTGCCGAAAGTAATGGTGGCAGATTTATGCATGCCACCCAGATCAAACACTTGGAAAAGAGTCAAATATGAAGACGAGACAGAGAGTACAATTCAGAGTTTAAGAGCATTACTACAATACATAGTATGGAGGAGAAATCTAAAAGAATTATATTAACTGGAGATTTTAATACAAATATAAATTTTAATATTCTAGGTATGAAAAGCAAGGAAAGCTGTTGGGATCAAAAGCTGTTGCAGTAGTGATTAATACATCTGAAGGGAAAGTAACTATGGCAGATTTATACATGCCACTCAGATCAAACACTTGGGAAAGAGGCGAATATGAAGACCTGGTAGAGAGTACGATTCAGAGTTTAAGAGCATTACTACCGTACATAGCGTGGAGGAGAAATCTAAAAAATTATATTAACCTGCCCAGTCCCAACCGATTTTTTTACCCAACGCACCCTCAGAACCCAACCATTTTTTTTTCTTTTTCTAAAATCTCCACTTTTGGTAAGAAACATCGAAAATTCATAGAGAAATTGCCCTCCTGAGCTTATAAATGTTGCTACAGGTGGCAGTCAGCCTTACCTTTCGTTCACTCTCAGGGTACGTGGCTTCAAAGAAAACAAACTATGGGAGGGTTAACTAACTCAAGCCACTTTGAATTACGTATTTATTTACTTATTTGGTACGAATTTACGTGTAGTACAAGACTATATTGGTTTTCTCACAATAATATAGGCGATAGAAGCATTGTTCACTCACCAAAAGCACCAGCATATTGCACCTTCCTTTACAACATTACCACCTCATCACATCTGTTTGTTTCTCCCTCTAGCTTCTTTGTTTCTTTGTCCTCCACCTCAGGAATCACTTTCACCGTGAATTTCATCATTGGGGCAACCTGTCTTTACTGGCCAGGTTGCTGCTAACAGGTGAATTGCTGAGTGTGTGTGGGGGGGGGGTCAGGTGGGGCCGGGCAGTATCCCCGCTTGACAGCAGGTAGAGGAAGTTCTCCCACATGTGCCTACCAAAAATCACCTGCGAATCTTGAAAAATGTGCAAACAACAGTCCTTGCAATTGACTGACACACAATGCACGTCGGTGGGTATGAGCGTGAAAAAAGTGGTGACGTGCATTGTACGTCGGTGGGACTGGACAGGTTAACTGGAGATTTTAATACAAATATAAATTGGAATACTCTAGTTATAGAAACCAGGAAAGCTGTTGGAATCAAAAGCCCCTGGATCTTGTGCAGGAGTTTTTCCTAACACCGTATGTAAAGGACACCACCAGAAAACGACGACTTGTTGTACCATCAGTACTAGATATTATATTTGCTAGGCAAGAAAATGATGTTGACACTATAATGTATAGCCCTCCATTCAGCAAAAGCAACCATGCAGTATTAAATTGTAACTTTGGGATTGCATATGACATAGTTAACAGTAATGAAAGTTATAAAAAGAGCATAACTATGAAAAGAGAAACTATCATGACCTGAAGAAGTCTGTCTATCTATCTATAGCCCGACACCCTAATCCCACAAAGGGTGGCCGCAGACAAAACGCCTCCAAGTTGTTCTGTCACCCACCATTTGCCTACCCTCCCCCCAGCTCACTCCCTCCTCCCTCATATACCTAAAGAAGTACTTTTTAAAAACAAATTGGGAAAAAGAGCTTAGAGGAGAAGATTTATATGTTATACATTATGTAGAAAATTCTGTGAAATTTATGAAATAGGAGTCCGAGATGGAGGGATGGAGTGGAGAGGTATATGAGAGAGGGGTGTGTGAGTTGGGAGCGTTGTAGTGAAATGGCAGGGGACAGAGTGACATGGAGGCGATTTGTTTGTGGCCGCCCCGTGCAGGATTAAGGCGTCTGGCAATAGATAGATAGATAGAGTCCGAAACTACATCCCACACTGCAATGAAGCAGAAATGAAAATTAAGAAATGGTTTAGTATAGAATGTAAGAAATCAAAAGGTAAAAGAGACTTGTTGTGGAATTGATACAGAAGACACAATAGGGAGAGGGCATAGCTATACACAGGCAAGAAATGATTATACAAGAATAAGGAAAGAAGCCCCAAGACAGTTTGAGGAAGACATCATAAATAAAGGTAGTGATCAACCGAAGCTATTTTAAGGCTTCATCTGAAGCAAAACCAAAGTAAAAGGTAAATACAATCCATTTACGGATGAGGGGATCACCTGTACACAAGAGAAGGATATTTGTGAAGCACAGAATAAAAATTTCCAGTCAGTTTTTACAGAAGAAAATAATTTTGAGTGGGATGATATGGTACATGCATGCCCACACATATTACCAGATATACAAATATCAGAAAAAAAATACAGGAGTTAAGTAAATTACACAAAGGAAAAGCAAATGGTCCTGATGTTATTTCATGTTGGGTGATACATGAATGTGCAAAGGAGTTAAGTAGAACAATATCTTTAATATTTAAGGAATCCTTGGGTTAAGGTAAATTACTTGATATTTGGAAGAAAGCAAACATTGTTCCCCTATTCAAGAAAGGGAATAGACAAAATCCACTCAACTACTGACCAGTATCACTAACCAGTGGTGTAAGTAAGATACTGGAAAAGCTGACAAGAAAAGTTTGGGTAAACCATCTAGAAGAAAATATGATAAAAGAACAGCAGTTCAGTTTCAGAAAGGGAAAATCATGTGTTACTAATCTATTAAGCTATTATGACAGAGTTGCAGAAACATTACAGAAAAGAGAATAATGGGTGAACAGTACCTATTTTGATTTCAAGAAAGCTTTTGACAGAGTACTGCACCAAAGATTTTTATGGACATTTTACCATCAAGGAGGTATCCAAGCCAACCTGTACTGTTGGATGCAGGATTTTCTCAGAAAAAGGGAAATGAGAACAGTACTAAGGAGAAATAACTTGTCATGGAGGGAAGTGACAAGCAGAGTTCTGCAGGGGTCAGTGCTGGCATCAGTTTTGTTGTTAGTATATATAAATGATATAGACATTAACACTGGAAATGTAAGCTATCTAAATATATACGCGGATGATCCAAAAATACAAAGGAAAATTTCTAACACAGATTCTTGTAAGGAGGTACAAGAATAACTAAATAAACTTCATGAATGTAGCAATAAATGGGAAATAGAAATTAATGTGGACAAGTGTCATGTAATTTAATTTATTAAAAGTGAGAAAGGACCAAATTGGGATTATAAATTAGGAAGTTCAACCATACACATATCAGAAAGGGAGAATGACCTAGGAGTGTTTACATGTTTGGGTGTGTCTGTGTCTGTTTCATTGCATGTGTGTATTTACCTATTTGTATTTACCTATTTGTAGTATACAGGAATTGAGCTAAGCTCGTGTTGTCCCGTCTCCATATCTACATTCATCTAATCTAATTTTAAATACATGAATGTTTTTCGCCTGCACCACCTCTTCATCTAAGTCATTCCAAATACTTATGCTTCTATTCGGGAAACTGAACCTTTTAAGATCATTAAGACATCTACTTTTTCTCAACTTGAAGCCATGACCTCTTGTTCTTCCATCATCCAAGACAAAAAGATCCTCTCTATCCACCCTTTCCAATTTTCTTACATTTCTAAATATCGAGATCAAATCACCTCTTTCCCTTCTCTTGCGCAGTGTTGGTAACTTCAGTTTTTCCAATCTCTCCTCGTAGGTGAGTTCCCTTAAACGTGGTATCATCTTCGTTGCCATCCGTTGAACCCTTTCTAGTTTATCAATATGCTTCTTCAAATGAGGTGACCATACCACCGCTGCATACTCTAGTCTTGGCCTTATCATGGTCACTATCAACTCCCTCAACATTTCCTCATCCATATAATTAAAAGCCACTCTCATGTTGGTCAGTATTCCATAAGTTCCCCCAATAATTTTGTTAATATGCTTTTCTGGTGACAAGTCATCCCGAATAATCACTCCCAAGTCTTTCTCATCCTTTCTTTTACTAA
>JAGKTI010036136.1:0-11124 GCA_018397915.1 Birgus latro
GGTAAGCTAAAAGCGGCTCTCCCCGCTGCTCGATCTGTTGCAGCCTTCCAATTCCGTTCCTTATCCCTGAGGTAACACTGTACGATCCCATCCCACGTCTTTTTCAGTCTGCCTCTTGCAACCACACCCCTAACATTCACACTTCTGACTCTCTGGACCCAACTTTTTTTTTACTGTAAGAAAGAAAGAACCAAAGACAGGAGCTCGCAAGATTGTTCCCTCCATAAATAAATAAATAAATAAATAAATAAAATAAATAATTAACAGATAGCCAATTCAAGATCGATTCATTTCAATTCCAGATTCCTGGACACACTGCATTTGAAAGACTGGAGATCATAGGCAGAAGGAAATACAGACGAAGGAAGACATTTCCAGAGTTGACCTGTTGCATACTGTATATGAAGGACAGAGGGTAATGCTTAACTCCTGCATTAGAGAGATGGACAGAAAAGGATTGAGATTTTTTGCTAGATGGGTTCAACGCACCCGCCACAGTGGTGGGGGATGCAAGCAGACAGTTCAGAGAAGCAATGACCACTGAAGCTGCGATAGAAAAGGGATACAGATGCAACAGTGCGGCGAAGAGACAGAGGTTGAAGGGAGCCAATAAAAGGAGCAGAGTTTATAAGACGAAAATACATTGACTGCACCATGTTGAGAAGACCTGTATATGGGGAGCCTCCCCACACGTGAGAATTTTACTCTACACAGGACCGAATAAAACCCGTGCATAAAGTCAACAACTGTGCAGGGGTAATGAAGGCAAAGCGTCGGCTCCGCACACTCTTGGAAGCAGACTTTTCAAGTGGCGTAGTATGGTCTTTCCAAGATAAATCCCGAGAGAATGAAACCCCAAGAATGTTAAAAGATGACGCAGGAGTGAGTTAAATATTGTTAAAAATTAGAGGATACTCCTGCAAAAGATATTTCGGGTTGAAAGATTTAAAGACTGATTTTTTGATGCTTAGAAAACAACAAGATTACCTTTACCTCAATTAGAGATATGAGCCAAGTCAGCCATCAGGTGTGCCATAGCCTCATTCCTTGTTTGTTGCGATAACTGCTGAGATGTACGCTACGGGAAGCGAATGGAAAGGTGAAGGGTGGAGTCATAGTGGATTGGACAGCTTAAAGGTCAATGATGAATAAAAGGAAGAGAGTTGGTGACAGGACAGAGCCCTGAGGATCACCACTATTGATAGCTCTAAGACATGTACGGGGGCCATCTACAACAGCAGCCATAGAGCGACTAGAAAGGAAGCTACAGATGAAGGTACAGATAGAAGGATAGAAACTGTAAGAGTGCAGTTTGAAAATTATAAAGAAATGCCAGACTCGATCGAATGCATTTGAGGTCATCTCAAAGGCTTTCGATAGAGTCTGGCAAAGCTTTCGCTAAAGTCCCGAAAGGAGGATGACCAGGAGTTTGAAAGGTAGGTGAGAAGATCCCCAGTGGAACGTCCCTGGCGAAACCCATACTGATGATCAGAAAGAAGGTTATTATAAGAAAGGTGCTTTAAATTTCTGTTGTTGTTAAGAACAGATTAAAAAATTTTGAAAATACAGGATGGTAAAGCAATTGGGCAATAATTGGAGGGCTGGAAATGTTCACCCTTCCTTGGGACAGGCTGATAGAAGCAAACTTCCAGCAAAAAGGAAAGGTACAAGTTGAGAGACAAAGGCGAAAGAGTTTACCGGGGCAGGGTGTAAGCACAGAAGCACAGTTTGTGAGGACAACGGGAGGGACCCCATCAGGCCATTATGCATTGTTAACATTGACGGCAGCGATGGCAGAAAATACATCAGTTGAATAATTTTTAAAGTCAACCACGAGGAAGTCAGAGGGGGGAAGTGATAGAGGAACAGCACCAGAACTGTCTAAGGTGGAACTGGAGGAGAAAGCCTGGGTGCATAGTTCTGCTTTATTAGTAGAACAAATAGCTACAGACCCATCAGAGTGAAAAAGAGAAGGGAAGGATGATGAAGTAAAGTTGTTAGGAAGGTTTCTGGAAAGGTGCCAGAAGGAGCGGGAAGAATTTGAGTTGCAGAGTTCGAGCATTTAGTACGAATGGAATTATTTTTAGCAGAGCAAAGAACAGACTTAGCACGATTCCGGCAGAGAGATATAAAAGATGAAATTCAAGGGTGGGTTGGCTCTGGTAATTTTTGTAGGCCTTCTCCTTGTTGAGGACAGCATTAGAACAAGCTTGGTTAAATCAAGGATTCTTTGCATTAGTCACAGGATATGACAAAGGAATGTATGCTTCCATGCCTGAGAGAATAACCTCCGTAATGTGCAAGGCACACTCAGATGGCTCTCAGCCATGGAAGCAATAACCATTCCAGGGAAAATCAAAGTAGTACTGCCTGAGGGCCTCCCAATTAGCAGCTCCAAAGTGCCGCAACCGGCGCTTCAATGGAGGGTCCACAGGCCTTACTGGAGAGATTGAACAGGCTAAGTGATAAGGTTGTGATCGGAGGAGCCAAATGGTGGGGGGAAAGATTAACAGTGTAAGCAGAAGGATTAGTTGTAAGGAAGAAGTCACATATGTTGGAACTCTCTCTAAGGCAGTCAGGGATATGGGTAGGGTGCTGTACAGCCTGTTCTAGATCATTAAGGATGGAAAAGATGTGAGCTTGTTCACCAGGTGGATTAGTGAAAGGAAGGGAAAATCAAAGGTGGTGGTGAACACTGAAATATCCTACAATGGAGATTTCAGAGAAAGGGGAAATTGATAGACTGTGTTCCAACCTAGAAGTAAGATAGTCGAGGAATTTTAAATAGTCAGTAGAATTAGGGGATAAGTAAACAACACTGATATACCTAGACTGAGAATGACGGGATAGCTGACACCAGAGAATACAGAATTCAGAAAATTCAAGTTTAGGAACCCAAGAGCAAGATATGCCATAGCGTATATATACACAACAACCACCTCTGTCCTTTAAATGAGTATAGAGACAGTAGGAGGGTACAGAAAAGGGTTTGTTATCAGCGGACTCAGACAGTTAAGTCTCAGGTTTAGAGGAGAAGAGGTGGTGTTCAACAGAAATAAAGTTAGAGGAAAGGCCGTGAATGTTGCAGTAATGAAGAAGTGAGTCAGACAGTGGTCCAAAACATCTCGCTTGATCTCCAGGAGAGTGGCTGATGATTGGGGCTTTAATGGTCCCCCACCCCACTGGAGACTCTGAGGCTTGGTGGATTGATGACATTTTCATTTTAAAATTTGAATAGGAAGTGTAGTTTATAATGTGCAAGCAATTTGGTGTTGTTAGAGGAACTTGTATTGGAGGGCATGCTGGCCAACTCTCTGTGTTACTGAAACACTGAAGAAGTTCAGGAAAGTGGGATGGTCAGGATGTAGATATTATATAGGCATTAGCATATATCTCATAAACACAATGTACAGGATGTAGTGTCTGATGGTAACGTACACAGTTTCTCACTAGGAATGTCAGTTCACAGTAAGTAGCGTCTGATTTCACATGATATCTGTACACAGTCTGTTGTCCCAAACTATCAAGAATCCATAACATACGATGTTTCTCAAAATATCCTCGTAGTCCAAACAACCAAGAAATTCATGACGTATTCAAACACGTGGAAGTCCACAGGATATCTGTCAGACACTACTACCTCACCAAACATCCTCTCCCACCTGTATATAATGGCAGAGAGAAGCCCTTCACATCAGAAAGTGGGTAGATAATGCCCGAGAGCACAATTAGGGCAGAGTAAGGAGAAAGGGGAGATTGACCGTCACGCTAAGCTCGTTTGTAAATCACTATCAAGATAACTGTGCAATAAAACTCAGTAACCCAAGAGTGCTGTAACTCACCTCGTTGATAATACGTCACACGACTTTATTCTGGTTGTACTAAATAATCCATAATCGACTTCTCTACAAGTACCTACGACCACGTTATCGAGAAGGAGCTAGTCCCAAGGGCTGATGAAACGGGAGTTCCAGCTCTCCTTATCATCAGCCTTCCATCCACCTTGGGATTACCGCCCTGCTCGACTGGTGCTACGATCTACCCCCTGTCGTCCCGCACCCTCTGCACATGCCTACACCATCTCAAGCTACCTCCCTTCATCACAACACCAATACACACCAGTCCCATTTTTCCCTCGTAACTCTTCCATCACAAACCTAGCCCTCCCAGGCCACACATTCAAGGATGCACTGCACATCCGCCTACTCATTGCCATTTCTATACATTTGAGCCTGCGAATTTCCTCTACCGTTATTTGTCATTTCTGTACATTTGAGCCTGCAAATATCCTCTTCCTTTATTGTCCAGCTCTCACTACCATACAGGATTACACTGCTAACACATGCTGCATACAAAGATCCCTTAGCACGGAGGGAGAGCCCTCTCAGTGTCAGGAGAGGCAACAGCTCCCTGAACTTCTTCAGACCACTCCTCACTCTAGCCCCACCTCCAGCACATAACATGCCTCCCAGGTAACAAAACTCCTTCACACACTCAGAAGAGTCACCAGTTATATCAGTCCTATCACGCCTGACATCTCCACATGCTTTCTTTGGCACACCGCACACATGAAAGCTGCATTATCAAAACTCTTTCACACACTCAGGAGACTACCAGCAATATCAGTCCTATCACGCCTGACATCTCCACATGATTTCTCTGACACACCACACACATGAAAGCAGCATTATCTCGCAGTCTGTCTCTACTACCACATCTCTTATGTACGTATCACAAACAATGCACGAGATGGAATTGCTTCCCACACCCCTGTGACAAACTGCACATGGCCATTCTCCCTCTTCTTTGGCAGAACCGCCACAAAACCTAGATACCATCATCTTTGTTCTCTCCGACAAGGAGAGTATGTTTTCACTACTATTTGTTTGTTTGTTTGTTTGTTAACATGATCACTCAAAAACGAAGAGAGATTTGGACCAAATTTGGTGGGTAGACAGCCCATGTCTCAGGGAATAATCGATTAATTTTTTGACCGATCCGGATCGTATTACAGATTCTGGATCCGGAAAACACTTTTTGTGAAACCCTAATCAATGATGAGAAAACTTAACCCAATATGAAGAGTAGTTTGGAAATTACGTTGCCCTTGTTGGAGAGATGTGCTCCAGTGCCCCCTCTAGTTTTATCTGCATTCACTGTACTCTCAATTCCATGTGCCCCATACCATCTCTCCACTTCCTAAATTTTTCCTCCGCCTCGCTTTCATTCTCTGCAGTCAACACCAAATCATTGGCATACAACATCTCCCACGGAGTCCATGTCTAAAGTCACGTGACAGGGCCCCAGGCACCATAATAAACAATACGGGGCTCAAGACTGACCCCTAATGCACACAAACATTCATGGAAAACTCATCACTCAAATCTCCATTCACCTTCACTGTGTGTGTGTGTGTGTGTGTGTGTGTGTGTGTGTGTGTGTGTGTGTGTGTGTGTGTGTGTGTGGTCCAAGCCTGTTGGCCAAGTGGGTAGGTTGATGGGTAAATGGGTGAGTGGACAGATAAGGTCGGTGGGTGGCAAGTGGGGTGGGTGGGTGGCAAGTGGGGTGGGGGGGTGGGTGGGTGGTTGGGGTGAGGAGACAAGCAGGTGGGCATTGTGGATGGAATGTTTGGTTTTGGGGGTTGGTGCATGGAGGGGCCTTGTGGGTGGGTGGGTGACTGGATGTATGTCTTCTCACAGGGCAAGGCAGAAGACAGGCCTAGCATACTGGGTGAGTGGGTAGGCAGATAGGAGGGATGTGGGTGAAACAATAAAATATTAGCATTAGAGTGCAGGTTCTTGGTGATAATTAGGTCTATGGTTCGGGTAGGTTCATGTGGGGGAAAAGGTTCAAGGGAAACCACGTTTTGGGGGGAAGTAGGCCCAAGTGGAAATTTTCATTCAGCCGGTAAGTAAGGTCCATGGGGAAGTATACGCATCGGAGAAGATAAAGTAGATTCATAATAATGGGTAAAAAGGTTATAGGGTTAATATGATCTCGAGGGAAGTGAACCCAAATGGAAAGTTAAGTCCACTGAGAAAAAAGGTCCATTAGGGAATTAGGCCCATAGGGGAAAATAGGTCATGTGGGGATTTAATGTTCCCCCATGGGAAAAATTGGTCCATGATGAAAATAGGTCCCTAGAGGGAAAATAAGCCTGTGAGGAAATAGGTTATTGGAGGGAAATGGGCTCATGGGGAAAAACTGATCTGTATTGGAAAACAGGTCCATGGGGAAAATAGGTCCATTTGGAAAAATAGGTCCAGGGGGAAATATACCACCGGGACAAAGACACAAAAGACAAACAGGGTACGTGACAGAAATAGGTCACTGGGGGAAAACAGATTGATGTGGAAAACAGGTGTACGGGGCAAAGAGGTGTCTGAAGGAAAACAGGTTCATGGGGGAGAATGGGTCCATGAGGGAATCCTGGTCCAAGGTGGTATTTGGTTCAGGGAGAAACCTGGTCTATAAGGAAAAACAAATCCTTGTTCCATGGGGTGAGAATAGGTCCATGGGAAAAATATGTGGGAAGCGTCTAACTCCTCGGAGGTGTAACTGGAAACGGGCTCGTGGCTAACTCCTCTAGGTACAAGAGATTACAGGTATCCTCTTTCTTAGCTGTGAAGGAGGCCATAATCACTGACTTGCAAATATGTTCTCGTTTTTGCCAGTAAAATATATGATAAAGGAAGAGCAGACGCCACGAGGCACTTAGTCGTGGTGTTATCTCCATAACTAAAACCTTTGGGCCAGTAGAAGTTATTCATCCTCTGATCTACGGTCCAATGCCGCTGCCTCATCTAGGTTACTACAGCTACCTCTTACATATGTTTTCGAAGGTAGCCTACTGATTTTTCTCACCAATCCACACTGGGTGTATGGCCACTAGAGCTGAGTGCCAGCATATGGATTCAAACACTGGCGCTATCGAGCAGGCATCCTTACAGCTATCAACGCTAACCACTCGGGCACCGAAGTGCTGTGTTAGCGTTTGATACAAAATGCATTAAGCATACAACTCTTGCAGACCTATATGAACAAGTTCCATTCATCCATCGTTCAGTCCTTTACTGCCGCATCAGGTACGCAGAGGCTTAAGCTTAAACTGTTCGCTGCAAACAGGGATACGACTAGGGGAATCAGTCAGGGGAACCCTGAGCCAAATTATGTGAGCAATAAACTACAATTGGGTGAAGAGCCTAAACTCACTAGACCACCAGGCATCCAGTATTTGCTTATATGGCTACCATTACACCCTAGGTAATTGCTTTCTGAAGTAAGGGAAACCGTTTGGCCTGTCACTCGGTGTAGATTCACTGAAGTGCATGGATGGTTTGCAACACCACTTACAATGGCTTAACAGAGAATCGGTTACACCACACTTAATGAAAAGACTATATTGATCCTGCCCAGTACCCATAAGTGTCCATTCCCTTGTTGAAGTGACTGTATTGGTCTAGAATTTACAGCGTTACTGACGATAGGTATATTTGTAACAACTGGTAATATTCGAATATCACAACAAATATAATTACACTCTGGCTTATAAACAGCACTCCACTAGAAACACATGGTAATATCTAATTTGCTGCAGGGACGGCTCAGTCGGCCAGTAGGGGCGTGGTTGTAACAGTGGGGGTGAGAATTGAATAAATGATGCAGGACAGACACTGGTAACTCTTGTCTGAGCCTTCTCCACATCACACAGGTTATCTCCCGGTGCAGTGGATATGCAGAATTATACATGGTCCATTCTGTTTTTGGTTTACTAAAACAATGTGACACAAACTAAGGTTAAATACAGGGTAACAAAGAGTATAATACAATTACATTTTTTTATGCATGGAAGGCGGAACTAAAGGTCAGAAGTCCGCAAGATTGTTCCTTCAAAAAATAAAAATAAATAAATAACTGAGAGCCAAATTCAAGATCTGTTGATTTCGAGATGTCTGGACACACAGTGTTTAAAAGACTCGAGATCACAGCTGACGGAAAAAAAAAACAGAGGATGACAGTTCCAGAGCTGACATGTTGTATACATAAAGGACTGGGAGTAACGGTTAACTCATGCATTTAAGAGTTAGACAGAATTGGACAAAAAAGGAATGAGAGTTTGTTTCTAGATGGGTGCTACACACCCGCCAGAGTGGTGGAGAGATGCAAGCAGACAGTTCAGAGAAAAAGTGACCATTGAATTAGCTATAGAGAAGAGAAAAAAAAAGTGTTGCGATGAGACAGAGGATGAAGGGAGCCAGTAAGAGGAGAAGAGTAACTGAGACGAAAAACCTTTGACTCCACCTTGTTGAGAAGAGCTGTATGTGGGGAGCTCTCCCCACATATGAGATTTGTACTCTACACAGGGGCGAATAAAACCCCTGTATAAAGTTAGCAACTGCTCATCGGTAAAGAAAGTAAAGAGTCGGCTTAGCACAGTTAATTTCTTGGAAGCAGATTTTACAAGAGAGGTAATATGAGCTTTCCAAAATAAATCCCAAGAGAATAAAATCCCAGGTATGTTAAGTGATGATCCAGGATTGAGCTGGATGTTGTTCAAATTTAGAAGATACTCCTGCGGAAGATTTTGATTTGTCGAAAGATGTAAGAACTGAGTTATTGCTGCATTAAAAACAACAAGATTACATTTACCCCAATCAGGGATATGAGCCAAGTCAGACATTAGGTGTGGCATAGCCTCATCCCTTGTTTGTTGAAGTAACTGCTGAGATGGATGCTGCGGGAAGCGAATGGAAAGGTGAAAGGTGGAGTCAACAGCGTATGAGTGGATAAGCTTAGAAGGTAAATTGTGAATAGAAGGAAGAAAGTTGGTGATAGGACAAAACCCTGAGGAAGACCTCTACTGATAGCTCTAGGAAAATAATGGAGGCTGTCTACAATAGCAGCTATACGAGTAGAGAGACCAGAAAGGAAGCTAGAGATTAAGGCACAGATAGAAGGATAGAAACCGTAAGAAGGCAGTTTGAAAATTAATGATTTATGCCTGACTAGATCGAAAACCTTTGAGATGTTAAGTTCAATGGCAAAGCTTTTGCCAAGGTCCCGAAAGGAGGATGACCAGAAGTCTGAAAGGAAAGTGAGACGATCGCCAATGTGCCGTTCCTGGCGGAACCCAGACTGGCGATCGGAAAGGTTCTGACAGGAAAGGTGCTTTATTTATTTTTTTCTTTTTTAAAGAATAAATTCAGCTTTAGACAGTATCACTAACCAGTTCCGTAAATCACACTATAATTTTTTGTTTTAAATAAAGGAAAACTGAACATTCATTGACAGTATTGTCTTTGCTATATAATACAACATATTGTCAAAGTCTATACGGAAGTCAGGTATACATATTCCCTGTACACAGGAATAGGGGAAAAAGAAGTCTGTGGTAATCATAGGGGCATTTGTCTTCTTAGTATAATAAGAAAAGTATATGGTAAGTTGGAGAAGAGCAGGGAGGCTTTAGGAAGGGAAGAGGCTGTGTAGATCAGACATTCATCCTTAGGTCTTTAGTGGAAAAGTTCCAACAGAAGGGAAAGAAGTTGTATGCGGCCTTCATAGATTTGGAGAAAACATGACAGAGTGGATAGACAAGGAATGTGGAAAATATTAAGAATATGTGGAGTAAATGTGAAGTTGAATGCCGTGAAGAGTATGTATGAGGGTGTTAAGGCTGCAGTGAGTGCGGATAGTGAATTGAGTGAATTTTTCTATCTGAACATTGAATGGAAACAAGGATGTGTCTGTCTCCATGGTTGTTCAGTCTGTTATGGATAGGGTTGTAAAAGAGGTGTACATGGTAGGGCAGTAAATGTTGGAGGGGCCCTAATGGGAGAGGGCAGCGTGTGGAAACTTCCTGTACTGTCGTTTGCAGATGATATTATATTGTTAAGTGAAGATGAAGGGGAACTGCAAGGCTTAGTGAATGAGTCTGGGAGAGTGTGTAAGAAACGGAATCTAAAGGTGAATGTAGGGAAGAGTAAAGTTATGGTCATCGAGAGAAATTAAGTCACTGAATGTACAGTGAGGTTGGATAATGAGGAAGTGAAAAATGCGAGTGCATTTAAGTACTTGGGTAGAGTGATGAGGAAGGATGAAAGTTTGGAGGATTAAGTGTTTGAAAGGGTGCAACAAGGAAGAAAGGTTGTTGGTCCTTTGAAAGAAGTGATATGAAATTGGGAAGTGCGAATGGAAGTAAAATAGTCCCTGCGTGATAGTAATGTCATACAAACGCTAACGTATGGAAGTGAAGTTTGAACCTTGTTGGAAGGACGCAAGTCATGAGTGAGAGCAGTGGAAATGTGTTATCTGAGAGGAGCATGTGGAGTCACATGGAGAGACAGACTGACAAATGAGGAAATGAAGGAGTGTTGTGGTGTGGATGTGGATGTGACAGGAAGTGTTAGGAGAAACACATTGAGGTGGTTTGGCCATGTGGAGAGGATGGAGAGCGAGAGACTGACGAGAAGAGTGTATGTGAGTGAGGTGGATGGGGGAAGAGGGACGGGGAGGCCGAGGATGAGATGGAGGGATGGAGTGTAGAGGGTATACAAGATAATGATGGTGAGAGCTGGGTGTAGGGCAGTAAAATGGCAAGGGACAGGGTGACGTGGAGGCGATTCGTTTGTGGCTATCCCTTACGGGATTGAGGCGTCTGGCAATAGACAGATAACGGACCCAGGTTCAAATCCCCGCTGGGGCAGGGAACAGTTTAAGGATTTGAATTTCATTAAAATCAGGCTTTACTGATCTACCAGAAGACCCGCCGACATGTCGTAAAAATACCCCCGCTAATACCAATTCACCAGTCCTGCATGAGACAGCCGTAGCATGTATTCAATATGGACGGTGGGTGTTAGCGCCGAAGTGGTGACATGTAGAGGTGTATGGTATGTAGGAGGACTGCTGGGCCTTGATAGCAGGATGTGAAGCCTATGCCCAGAGTCGGACACATAAAAAAAAAAAAGATAGATATACGGAAAAGTGAGAAAATGTATGTTAGTGTGATAAATTCCCACCGGTATCTTCAAGTGGGTGCTGAACCATTATTTACTCCCATGCTTTCAGTAGCGAGGCCGATGTTATGCTTTGCTTGGTGTGTGTGTGTGTGTGTGTGTGTGT
>JAGKTI010036137.1:0-11124 GCA_018397915.1 Birgus latro
GCAGGTTTAAATGTACAGAAATGACAATGATTATGTGGATGTGCAGTGCGTCCCTGCGTGCAAGGCCTGGGGGGGCTGGGTTTACGATGGAAGAGTTGAGAGGTAGGATGGGACTGGAGTGTATTGGTGCTGTGATGAGGAGAGGTAGGCTGAGGTGGTTTGGACATGTGGAGAGGATGGGGGATGATAATTGGGTACATAGGGTGATAGGTGTTAATATTGGGGGAGGGGTAGACCGAGAAAGACATGGGACGAGGTCATTAAGTGTGACTTAAGGGTTAAGGGACTGAACAGGGAGGCTGCTAGGGATCGAGCAGCATGGAGAGCTGCCATTAGGTGACCAAGGCCGACGCATGCAAGCATGTTGGAGCCTTCAAAAACGAAACGATCCCACACCAAGCCCTCTTCCTCCCATCATCCCCAGACATCGTCTTCTGTTCCCCAAACCTTGCCCCCACAACTTCCTGGAGAGTGGTCAGAGCCCTTGCCTCTGACCACCTCCCGATCATCACTACGAAAACCAAAATCACCCCGGCTGGCCACAGACGCACATACACTAATTATAAGAGAGCCAATTGGGAGACCTTCACAACTTAAACAGAGCAACACTTTGAAACATTAAACAGTACATCCATCACAAACATCAACACTGCTGTGCACACTTTCAGTACAATTATACAAAATGCAGACAAGACATTCCTAGAGAATAGGTGGTTAGCTGAGGGGCTGTTTTGAATTGATTATTGGTATGTAATAATCCATTTGATGTATGTGTTAGAGGTCTGTTTTGCATATACAGGAAGTCCCTACTGTAAGTCAGGGATGTGTTCAACTTTGTTTTTTTTTTTTAGTACACCTGTTTTTATAAAGTTTGAGAAACATGCTTTATAGGTAGCAACTGAAATTAAGTAAGCTGTTTTCTGTAATATAAAGTGGGCTTGTTAAAAAGAAAAGATTAATCAAAATGTAACATATAACAAGGACTCACATATTGCAAAGTTAAAACAAGCTTTAGTTATACAGTATGTGGTAATTTTTCAGGTCGAGTGATGACCTGGCGTCCAGTGTACCCAAGACAGAGTGAGAGTGATAAGAAGAAGGATACACATGATGTTGATGTGTTTCTCAAACCTAAGAAAGTTCTAGGAAAACGGATAACAAAAAAGCAGGTTGTGTTCTTTATGGGTGACATATATAATCTTTTTAAGAGTAAATACTATGGAGGTTGTCTGAATCAAGGGCAAACATCAGGAGTGAGTGAGGAAGAAGATGCACTACATGCAGTACAAGAGGGAGAAAAAACATTTAAGTGTCACAGTCCTAATAATTTTGAAAACTTGTCAGTGAAAGGGAAGAAGTTAACAATACATGGTAAAAGTAAAAAGTTGGCACCTGGTAAGGCAATGACACATGGTAAGCCCTTGCGACGCATTAAAATCTCAGTGCACAGTGAACTGGATAAAATGAAAATGAATCTGACAGATGAGCAGAAAATGAGCTCCCACTTGAGCACCCAGGTAAAAGGGGTAATCTCCATCAGCCCAAAAGGGGACTTGTTCTTCAAAAATGTCATTTCACACTTTCTCCATACAGACTTCCATTTTAAAGACTACAAACCCAAGCAGGTCAGTCAATGGTTTGTTTCACTCTTACAAAGTACTGTATTTGCTGTATATACTGTACGTCAATGTAGTGTAAGTACCTAGCTTTGAACATACTGTAGCACTAGAATAATGTCAGTAGTACAGTACCTTAGTCAACACAAAATTAATGAGTTTTGCCTCTTCATATCAAGAGATTTTGCCCAGCATGAATGCTACTGTTCTTGTTGCTTAACCCTGGTCTGGTTGACTAAGCCGGCCTATTAACTGCAGATAAGCAAGCACCCTTATGGAATTGTCAAATAGGTCCTTATGATGTTGAAATGTGTTTGTGTTTTAGTGTAACATGTGCTGTGCAGTGCTCCATTACGTGTGTTATGTTGTGGGAGTGTTCTGCAGGCAGGACATGTGTTGTCTGTGATTCCACGTGCCTCAGATATACGCTGATAACTAAGAAGGGCTGGGTGATGTCCTGATCTAAGCCTAGCTGTGTGACCTTGATCAGCTTTATTTAACCCTTTAGCCATGATGACATCCTTTTGTAGTCAATTTTTACTGCTGACACATTATTTGATTCTTTAGGAGAGCCCTATGGTAGTAAAGGGTTTAATGAAGGCTATATCTAACCCCCTTCGTTCCAAGGTCTCTTGTAAGCTGATTAAAATCATCTGGAGGGAGCAGGAATAAAATGCACAAACATCTTTTTAATGAAGGAGTTAAGGATACCTTTGATGGGTGGACATAAGGAGGGGAAGTTTGTTGTACAGTATGGTATACTGTTCTGATCAAGGTGTTGTATTGCCTTGCATGTGAAGGGTGTATGTACAGTAGGTGTTTCATCATTATTAGTGGGATGTTGTTGAAGAGGATTTGGTAATATTTGTGTTGAAGGCCTTATTTGCCCAGTTGTATTGTGTGTCTCAGTCAGAAAATGGCAGGGGTTTGTGCGGTAGCACAGGCTGTTAGTACATATTGTTATTAGTGTGTGTGCTCGCGCACACACCTGCTAAGTCATGAGTGATGACATCATTGGAAGGTTCCTGTGGTATGCAACTGAGGACCTTGGGCAGTTCATGTTGTGAGGCCAGTGAGTGTGGTTTGCCTAGTCTGACACTGGTAGCAGAGCGTAGTTTGAAAAATGGGGTCGTGTTCGACCAAGTGGCCTCCAAAACTTGAAAATGATTCTACTTATGAGAGCTGGAAAAAAGACATTGACATTTGGTGTGAACTGACGGACCTAGCTAAAGAAAAACAAGCCTTAGCTATTCACCTGTCATTGTCTGGAAGAGTGAGGGTGGTGTCTTCAGAGATTGATGCGGATGTTCTGAAGCAGAAGGATGGTGTTCAGACCTTGCTGAAAAAATTAGACAGTTTATTTCTCGTGGACAAAGGACGTTGACAGTTTGCATTGTTTTATGAGTTGTACAACTTCAGAAGAGCTGGTGATATGAACATTTGTGAGTTCGTGACAGAATTTGAGCATGCTTGTTTCAAATTTACAAAGCAGGACATGGAACTGCCAAATTCTGTGATGGCTTTTATGCTTTTAGCTGCATGCAAACTTTCAGACAGTGAGCAACAACTAGTGATATCCGCGATACCTGAGATGACATACGAAAATATGAAATCTACCCTGAATCATATTTTTGCTGGTGAAATTGGCAGGCAGAACGAGGCATCGGTGTCCGCCCGGGAGGTGAAAGGTGAACCAGTATTTTGGAGTGACGAAGTTGAGGGTGAGGAAACGTTTTATGCTAGAGGTACTCGACAAGGACGGAGAATGTTGCGGGGTGGTGCAATACGTGATCAACATCGTGGTAGTGGCCGATATTCAACCATATCTGCTAGAATTCCCCAAAGCTCATCCACCGGCAGGAGGCAGAACCCACTTGGGTCTGACGGACAGGTATCAAGGTGTTTCGTATGTGATTCTAGATTTCATTGGGCACGTGACTGTCCGGATGCATATGAAAACGACAGCAGTCGAGAAGAAAATTCTGAAACAGTGCATCTGTCATTATTTATGGGCTATGCGGATGATGCCGCTAGTAGAGGTAAGTTACAGACTCTAGTAGAAGAATCTAAGGTATGTGCTCTTCTAGACACAGGGTGTTCTACAACTGTATGTGGAGTTGAATGGATCCATTGCTATCTAAGTGAGCTCCCTGATTACGAATGTGATGCTATAAGAGAAGAAGCGTCATCCTCAACATTTACTTTTGCTGATGGTGTCACAGTTTCTTCCCTCAAATGTGTTACTCTGCCCTGCTACATTGGAAATATGCATGCAACCATCGTGACTGATGTGGACTGCAGTATTCCCTTGCTGTTGAGTAGACGTTCCATGAAAAAAGCAAAAATGTTGATTAACCTTGGAACTGACCAGGTCAAAATTTGTGGAACTATCATTGATTTAAAGTCCTCATCTTCAGGCCATTACTTACTTCCAATTTCTTTATATCTAGGTAGTGAATTTTGTGAAACAATCATGTTGGCATCTCTTGGGGGTGATGTAGAAAAAACCGCTTTGAAGCTTCACAGGCAATTTGGACACCCACCATCGGCAAAATTAATTAAACTGATCGCAGATGCGGGAATTAAAAGTTCAAAACTGGAGCGGGCTATCAGGCCTGTATCTGATGCTTGTACAGTCTGTTGCAGATTTAAGAAAACCAAGCTTCGACCCGTAGTCAGTTTGCCAATGGCGTCTAAGTTTAACGAAGCCATAGCCATGGATTTAAAAGCTTGGGGAAGGCATTATTTCTTAGTCCTTGTTGATTTGGCGACCAGGTATTGTAATGCGATAGTAATCGCGGATAAGTGTGCACCCACCATTATCAAAGGAATATTTTGGAGCTGAATTGTTGTGTTTGGTGCACCTAGAAAAATTCTTACAGACAATGGCTGTGAATTCAAAATGCGGAAATGCGAGGATTGGGAGAGGCCTTCAATATCAAGATCATGTCAACGTCTGCAGAGAGTCCTTGGAGCAACGGAGTCTGTGACATCAAAATGCAGTCATTGGTGACATTGTTAGGAAGATAATGGCTGATAGCCAGTGTGAATTGGATGTGGCCTTGGCATGGGCAGTATCGGCAAGAAATGCTCTCACCAACTACGCAGGCTTTTCTCCTATCCAACTTGTTTTTGGTCAAAACCCTGGCCTGCCTAATGTGTATGCAAATGATCCTCCAGCCTTGGAACCTTCATCACCATCGAAAATTGTGAGAGACAACTTGAACGCTCTTCATTTAGCTAGACAAGAGTTTTTAAAGACCGAATCAGATGAACGTTTGGCTAGGGCTCTGCGGCGCAACGTACGTTTGAGTGACTTAAACGACATCCGAAATGGAGATGAAGTCTTCTACAAAAGAAATGAGTCATGAGTGGCACTGTCCCAGAATTGTAATAGGCAGAGATGGGAAACAAGTTCTGGTGAGACATGGCGGTGTCTACGTGCGAGTGCACGTGTGTTGTCTAGCTCGTGTGCCAGAGCAAGCTACTACAGTTGAAAGTGGTGTCAGCAATGATGAGAAGAACAGTGTTGTCCAGGAGAAGCCTAATGACGATCCTCCGCAAGTGTTGAATGATTATCCACCAGATGACGAGTCGGAAGATGGTGTGGTTCCAATTGATGAGCCTCCCGCAGTTTCTGTTCCGATTAATCAGCCTCCCAAAGTTTCTGTTGGTCAACGTATAAAGGGAATACATTCAGAAAGTGGAGAGTTGGTGTCTGGAAGGATTATGAGTCTGGCAGGTAAAGCCACTGGAAAGTACAAACACTGCTATAATTTGAAGAGGGACTCTGACGGCAGCATTGATTGGATAGATTTGGAGAAGGATCTTACTGAATGGGAAGTGGTTGATGATGACGCAGAAATGCTTGTTCTTTTCAACTCTGAGGCCGTATTATGCGCTAAGGAAAATGAAATTACAAATTGGCAGAATAATGATGTGTATGAGGAAGTAGATGATGTTGGGCAAGGTGCCATAACGGTTCGATGGGTTGTGACGGAAAAACTGAAAAATGGAAAGCCTATTGTTAAGGCCCGCTTAGTCGCCAGAGGATTTGAGGAAGAGACAGTGGATCTCCGAAAAGACTCGCCTACTTGTTCAAAAGAAGCAGTGCATTTGGCACTTTCTTTGGCCTCCACCAACCAGTAGGATTGCCACACTATGGATGTGAAAGCTGCCTACTTGCAAGGTAACGACATTGAGAGAGTTGTTCATTTACATCCTCCACCTGAATATGCAAATGGTAAGTTATGGAGGCTAAAGAAAACTTTTTACGGCCTTTGTGATGCTGCTAGGCATTGGTATCTGCACGTAAAAGATCATTTGTTGAGTCTCAGAGGTAAAGTGTCATCACTGGATTCAGCGCTGTTCTCTTGGAGCAATGGTGGCAAAGTCAAAGGCATTGTATGCATCTACGTCGACGACTTCCTTTGGGCTGGTACACTTGAGTTCGAACAGCAAGTGATAAACCGTTTGAGTCAAATATTCCTCATCGGCAGTTCAGAATCAAAAGCCTTCAAATACATTGGTCTCAATGTCATCTCCAACATCGATGGCAGCATAACGCTCGACCAGTTCCAGTATGCTTCATCTTTGAAACCAGTCACGCTGAGTAAACATCATGCAGCAGTAAAATCAGGGGAGCTGTCCGAGTCTGAGAAAACTGAGTTTTTTTTTTTTTTTTTTTATGTGTCCGACAATGGGCATAGGCTTCACAGCCTGCTATCAAGACCCAGCAGTCCTCCTACATACCAACACCTCTACATGTCACCACTACCGAGCATTAATTGGGCAACTCAATTGGATTGCCACACACACTCGGCCAGATATGATATTGCCTTTGATGTGTGTGAGTTGAGTGTGAATAGCAACCAAGCTACCGTAGTGGATTTGCTTAGACTGAATAAAGTGATCTCAAGGGTGGAGACTGACAACGTGAAGCTATACATTCCAAGAATGGGGCCGATCGAGGACTGTCATATAGAGTGCTTTTCGGATGCCTCATTTGCCAACCTTGTAGGCAATGGATCTCAGGGAAGTTTCGTGATCTTCCTACGAGATGCTAGTAAGGCAAGATGTCCTATATTCTGGCAGACAGGAAAGATCAGGAGGGTCGTCAAATATACCTTATCTGCTGAGGCATTGGCGCTGCTTGAATGTTCTGAGACTGCTGTATATCTCTCCAACATATTGCGTGAGGTTTCTGGATGTGGAAAGATCAAAATAAAGTGTTTCGTCGACAACAAGAGTCTGGTGGATGCCCTTTACTCCTGTAGGAGCATAGAAGACAGGAGATTGTGCATTGATATTGCTGTTTTACAAGACATGTTGGAGCGAGGGGAGATTGATGAAGTATCTTGGGTGGATACATCACAACAACTGGCTGATTGTCTCACCAAGAAAGGTGCCTCGACCGAGCGGCTGTGTGCAGCAGTCACCCGAGACTAGAAAGTTTATAATACTTCAAGAGATATCACATATCGGTATGTGGCCACAGAGTGGGTCTTGATAGTAATTAAACAAAAGTGTATGTATTGGATACATAGTGCGTATCGGGTGTTGATGGTACTCACACAAAAGTCTATGTATTGGATACATAATGTGTATTAGATGCAAATAGACCATCCAGCTTCGTCCTTGGAATCTTCTGTCAAATTAAGAAGAGAGGACGAGAGTGTTAGTGCATATTGTTGTTAGTGTGTGTGCGTGCGCACACACCTGCTAAGTCATGAGTGATGACGTCATCGGAAGGTTCCTGTGGTATGCAACCGTGGACCTTGGGCAGTTCACGTTGTGAGGCCGGTGAGTGTGGTTTGCCTAGTATGACAAGGCTGCCATGTACAGTTGTGTGCCTCTCATATTGAGGTATAATAAATAAATAGATGCATCTTAGAAAGGAATTTTGTGTCTTGCTTAGGCCCCATACTTAAGAAACCCAGCCTTGATGTTGAGATCATGACAAAGTATCATCCCATTTCTAACCTGTCTTTCTTATCCAAGATTATTGAGCAGGCCATACTTGATCAACTCTTACCACTACTGGAACAACAGATTTGCTCTCGTTGTTCAGTAGGCATACAGAAAACACAATTCAACTGAAACTGCATTAACAAGGATTCATAGTGATTTGGTGGCAAACACCTCTAATGGGATGTCCTCTCTCCTAGTTCTGTTGGATCTGTCTGCAGCTTTTGGCACAGTAGATCGGAAACTGTAGTTTGATGACCTGTATTTTTATGACATTCATGACAGTGCTCTTTTGCTCCTTAGGTCCTATCTGTCAGGCAAATCTCAGAGAGTAGTAGTAGTAGTTGTTCCCTAAGCAGTCTGACCGAACAGCCTCGAGTCCCTAAGAAAGGCCTTGGCTGAGACCGGGCTTTCCCACAGAGCTCTCAAGGAGTATATGTTGTGTTGTTGGCACAGGTGATTGTGTGCAATGCAATCTCTGTAATGTGCTTAATAGTATGGGCTGTGTTGCATCCTGGACAGGCATCAGCGACGGAGTCATCCAGCCTCCTCTGATAACTCAAGAGGGCTGGATGATGCCCACATCTCAGCCTGGCCAGGTAGACCCTGTCCTCATGAGGGAGATAAGATTCAGAAAGGTGGATATCAGGAGGCCATGCATGCAGCTGTGTGTTGTCTTTAAGTGACTGACTGGAGCGACAAGTGATTTGGGTATGGATATGCTTCTGGAAGCTGGTTTGAAGTGTGTGAGGGGGTAGAGATGACAATATTTGTGTATGATATCATGTGCTGGGTGTTTTTTTGAAGTTTCTTGGTGTGTGTGGATGTGCTGCCATGTAGTGTAGTGGATGATGTGGGTTTGTGGAGGCTGCGGTGAGAATTTAGGTGCCTCTCATGTCTAGATGATCCTTGACTTTGAGGGCTTTGGTTTCTTGGTGTAGGTGCTCTATGGGTGTAGTAGTTGTGCAGCTTGTGATTATTTTTACAGCCTTGTTCTGTATGGTTTGTAGAGTGTTGTAGTGTGTTTTAGTGAGGTTAGACGCCCAATCCGGGCTTGCATAATTCATCACTGTGGTGGTGGTTTCTTTGTTGTGTCCAAGTGTTGTATGGGCAAGTGACCTTAAGGCATTGAGTCTAATTGTTAATTTGTTTTTAATGTTTGTGATGTGTTGTTTAAATGACATTGATGTATTTTATGTTACACCAAGGATTTTGGGTGCGTGTGTGTGTTTGGTAGGGGAGTGTTGTTTATGGTGAGGTGTGGAATGTGACTGTTCTGCTGTCCAGGTTGTTAGAAGGGTCAATGTAGATTTGGCTGGGGCTATTTTGAACCTGTTTGTGGTGAACCATTCATGTAGTGTGTTGGAGTAATGTTGGAGGATGTATGCGGCTGTGTTTGCGTTTTGATGTGTACGTGTAAGTGTTATGTCATCTGCATAGGAAGCTATGTGTATTTGTGGTGTTTGGGGTGTAGGTATGGTATTTCATGCATGTATAGGTTAAAGAGAGCAGAGGACAAAAAAGGTCCTTGGGGGATGTCATTTGTGAAGTTTCTGATGTTCAGTGACTGACTGGCAAATGTTACATGTGCACATCTGCCTGCAAAATAGTTTGCCAGCCATCTTTTTGTGTTATTGTGCATGTGTGTGCTGAATATTTTGTTTGTGAGGTCATGGTGGGGGATGGCATCAAAAGCTTTGCTAATGTCTAGTGTGACTATCAGTGTTCTGTGTGGTGGCCTAGCTGAATTTATGCCATCAAAAACTCTCTTTGTATGGTCTGTAAGAAGAGTGTTTGTGGAATGTAGCAGCCCAAAACCATGTTGTGATGGGGCTATTGGGATGTGAGGTCTAATTAGTAGTAATACTAGTCATTCAGGGACTTTGGAGAGTGTTTAGAGGAGTGTGATGGGGTGGTGTGAGGAAGGTAATTTGGAGTCTTTGTTGGGTTTGGGGATAGTGATGATAATGCCATGCTTCCGTATGTTGGGTATTATGTTATGTGAGTAGCTGTAGTTTGATATGTTGGTGAGTGCTTGTATGCCTTGTGGTCCTAGGTGTTTAAGGTGTATGTTGCTTATGTTGTCTGGTCCACAGGCAGATGAGTGCTTAAGGTTGCTAATGATGTGCTTCGATTGGTTGTATGTGAAAGGTGCAAAGTTTGGGTCTGTGGGGAACATTCTCTTTCATCGGATAACACGTTAGTGATCGTGATGGGGGTTTAGATGGCTGACGTATGAAAAGTGATTGATGAGAGGGTTTGCTTGTTGTCTGAGGGTATGGTATCAGTTTTTGTGAGATCAGCAAGTGATTGTGTAGTGCTTCCGTTGGAGAGTGTGATGCTGTTTAGTGTTCTGTAGAGTTTGCTGGTGTTTGTTTTGTGATGTGTTTGGAGATAATTCTATCTATCTATTGCCAGACGCCTCAATCCCGCACGGGGTGGCCACAAACAAATCGCCTCCAGGTCACTCTGTTCCCTGCCATTTCACTACCACGCTCCCAACTCACCCCCCCCCCTCTCTCATATATCTCTCCACTCCATCCCTCCATCTCATCCTCGGCCTCCCCCTCCCTCTCACCCAAACCACCTCACTCACATACAATCTCCTCATCAGTCTTCCACTCTCCATCCTCTCCACATTGCCAAACCACCTTAACGTGTTTCTCCTAACGCTTCCCATCACGTCCTCAACCACACCACAACACTCCTTCACTTCCTCATTTGTTAGTCTGTCTCTCCATGTGACTCCACATGCTCCTCTCAAATAACTCATTTCCACTGCTCTCACTCTTGACTTCTGTCCTTCCAACAGGGTCCAAGCTTCACTTCCATATGTTAGAGTTGGTATCACAATACTGTCATGGAACAACTTTTTCACTTCCCTGCTCACCTCCCTGTTTCTTATCACTGCTTTCAAGAAACCAGCAGCCTTCCTTCCTTGCTGCACCCTTTCGAGCACTTCACCCTCCAGACATCCATCCTTACTCATCACACTGCCCAAGTACTTAAATTCACTCACATTCTCCATATCCTTCCCATCCAATCTCACTGTACATTCACTGGCTTCACTTCTCTCGAAGACCATCACTTTACTCTTCCCTACATTCACCTTTAGATTCCGTTTCTTACACACACTCCCAAACTCATCTACCAAGCCTTGCAGCTCCCCTTCGTCTTCGCTCAACAACACAGTATCATCTGCAAACAACAGTACAGGGAGTTTCCAAACACTGCCCTCTCTCACTAGGGCTGCTCCAACATCCACTGCCCGACCTTGTATCTCTTTTATAACCCCATCCATATACAGATTGAACAACCATGGAGACATGACACATCCTTGTTTCAATCCAACCTTCAAATGGAAAGATTCACTCAGTTTCCCATCCACACACACTGCAGCCTTAGCACCCTCATACATACTCTTCACTGCCTTCAACAACTTCCCATCCACACCATATATTCTTAATACCTTCCACAAACCTTGTCTATCCACTCTGTCATATGCTTTCTCCAGATCCATGAAGGCTGCATACAACTTCTT
>JAGKTI010036138.1:0-11124 GCA_018397915.1 Birgus latro
GTGTGTGTGTGTGTGTGTGTGTGTGTGTGTGTGTGTGTAATGTATTGGAAATGAATAGAAGTAGGAAACCCATACCCGAGATCCAGTACTTCACATAGTGAGGGCTGAACCCCCAGCAACTCTCAGGAATTACTAACGGTGACAACACAGACGAAAGCAATAATCGATTTTACCCCTTCCCCCAGCAGACAATATACACGACTCCCCATGGAGCGTGTGTCAAACTGTGGCCAGTTAAGCCTGGGCTAGTTTTAAGTAATGAATGCCTGTTTGTCTCACTATCCACTGCTTCCCCCCATCCTCTCGCTGTAAACTCACTCTTACTCTTACCCTCTTTTCGCATTTGTTTCGCCTACGAGTAAGTGGGCCGTTCACTAGACCTAATTTCACTTCCTGAGGAGCGAACTATTACGTTTTTCCTGTGGTATGTAAGGCAGACAGTAAGTGAGGCGGGAGAAAGTGAAGGTCAGTGAAGTTCAGTGTATGAGTAAGAAGGTGAGAGGGTGAATGAGTGGGTGTGTGAAAAAGTGAGTGAGGGGTAAGAAAGCAGGTGGGAAGGTGAATGAATGATTGTGTGAAAGAATAAGTGCGTGAGTGGGAGGTGAGTAAGAGAGTGGGAAGGAGTGAGTGTGAAGAGGTGAGTGCGTGAGTCAGAGGTGTATGAGTGAGTGTGAGGAGGCGTGTGTAAGTGAGAGGTGAGCAAGGGTATGAGAAGGTGAATGAGTGAGTGGGTGGGTCAGTGAGGTGAGGTAAGAGGATACAGGGAAGTAAGTGAGGAAAGTGACGAACGAGTGATTGAGGAAAGCGAGGAGGGATGTTGAGTATGGAAGTGAGGCGACAAGAGGAAAGCAAATGAGTGAGTGAGCAGTATAACATAAGGCAAGTGAGTGAGGTGAGAGAAGGCCAAAAAACGAATAAGTAAGTAAGAAGGAAAGCAAGGAAATAAGTGTGGAAGAAAGTAAGTCACGAAGGCAGAGAGTTTAAATAAGTAAGTTAATATGTAAGTAATTAAGAAAGTAAACAAGTAAGTAAGCAAGTCAGTAAGTACAGAAGGAAATAAGTGCGTAAGTAAGTAAGTAAGTAGGTAGGTAGGTAGGTAGGTAAGTAAGTAAATAAGTAAATACGTAAGTAAGTAAGAAAGTAAGCAAACAAGTAAGCAAGTAAGTACTTATCCATTAAACCCTGGGGCGTCCTCTCAAAACGGAGGGTTAAGTGCACAAACGAGTGAGTGGGTAAGTAAGTAAGTAAATAAGAAAAGAAGGAAGGAAGGAAGAGAGGGGGGAAACAAGCAAATGGGTCAGTAGGTAAGTAAGTAAGTATGTAAGTACGTGCTGGTCTACTAACCCCCGGGGCGTCCTGGCAATATGGAAGGTCAGTGTGGAGGCCCAGTTTTGTCCCCGTGTAGGCCAGGTTGATGGTGCTGCTGCTTAGGTGGGTGATGATGTCGTAGTCCCGCCTGAAGAATACCACACTGAATATTATACTCTCTCTCTCTCTCTCTCTCTCTCTCTCTCTCTCTCTGTTTTAGTATTTACAATTATCTGACATTCAGGTACAATGTACATAATAAGCAGCAGATAAATAGGTATTACGACATCTCTTAAGCCTACGAGAATATGTTACAAGTTGATACTGGTAGTTATGGACAGATCAACAGCAACAAAAATAGAGAACTTATTTAGAAAGGGGGGGGGGAGAAAATATTTAAGACTCAGATTACCAGTTTCTTAGTAACCCTTCGGCCACGATAAATGAAGACAACTTCGTTTTGCTGATACCAGCTTTACTTAGTTTACATAAACTCACTATAGCAATAAAGGTTGACAAGTCTCGCTGAGCGTTGTGGCAGAGAATATAGAACTCGACCAGTCCAAGACAAACTTGTATGGCTGAAGAGAATCCACCGCATCCAAAGGGTTCAGGGGTTTTCTTGCCTGGATAACACAGTATGACGTTAAACAGCATCAAATCCTTAACCCTTCCTGTATGAGGCCATCTATTTTTGGATGATTTCACTCGTTAACCTCAGCTACTGGAACTTTTTCATATTTCATTCTACCTCTAGATGATTTCATCGAGATCAGTGGACTCCTGGAAATGAAGAAGTTGGTAACGATCTCCATTAGCCCCTTTAGTGCTATGACTTTTTAAAAATTCTCTATCACAAGACGACTTTTTTTTCAGCCTCGAGAAGACCTCTCGTAGTGATGGGGTTGGTCATTTCATTGATAAGGGGAACACGTAGCAACAGGAAAAGTTCAGAAGTCGTACTCAGATAGGTAAGTGAACCTGAATTAGGCATATTTTTCCTTTCAAGTGCCTAACACCAGCTGGGGTGTCAAGTGTTTGTGTTAACGCAAGTCAGTTCTGCGTGTGAAGTGGGCCAGGTGTGCTGGTATCCCGTAGGAGTTAACAGTGTACGTTACATACTACTTGAAGATATATTCAATCATCATTGCTGATAACTGCCAGATATAACTGTCTAGACTTAGATTACATCATGACGCATTAAGCAAAATTTCTGCATCACAGTTTATCACTTGGGGGATGAATAGACTTTGTGAAGAACTCACACCACATACATACTGTATGTGTTCATTAACATCACTATCTGCCTACATGTCATCATATACTTTATCAGTCTCAGGTTGCTTTTCACCTACTGAATTTACGAATATAAATCAAAGGACTGAGCTGAAAAATCATTATCCACCAGCTTAATTTAGTCACCATCATCATCATTATCATAATGTCTGTTTTCATGACCTAATTCCCCATGGTTCCAAGATATAAGGAGAGTCACATAAGTTCACAGTCGGCAATCAGGATATAAATCGACGAAAAATAATTCCCAGACATAGTCTCTCTCCATTCTGTACTGTTAGGGGAACGAGATTGTTAACCTCTCAAGCACCAATATGTCGGGTAGCCACACTACCATGCCAAAACAAACGAAGGGGTATTTGTAGCCTCCAATATCTGAGTCTCTAAGTCGTCATATACGACGCGTGGGGAAAATCTGGGTACATCAGTTTTATCCTAACCTTACTATTATCCCTAACCTTTTCAGCTCAACTGATGAACGGGTGTAGGCAGATCAGAGAGTTGATCTGAATGGTAACCAAGGAGATCCATTCATTCTTCATAACACAGGGCCAACGAATTTCATGAAAGCACGATACTAGTATTCATGTTGTGGGAACTAGCTAAATTCCATCAGACGAAAACAAATACTCATCTCTCTCCAATATCCTCTGGGGTGACTCCAGTACCTAGACAGTTGAGTTTACTGAGATCCTCTGACTCTGAGAGCACCACATCATAGCACATGCCCGTAATAACTCCATGGCTATCTAACATCACTCTTGTACACTACATCACCCTACACTGCACGACATTATTCCCATTAATTCTAATACTACGGATGTCATTATTAGAGGTACCACTTCCTTGAGAGAGAGAGAGAGAGAGAGAGAGAGAGAGAAACTGGTAACCTTTCATGTAACTATGTCGATAAGGCTCCATCAGTTATAAAATACATTATAACTTATGTATGTTCTGGACGCAGTTCTGTGAGGTCTCTGTTCAGATCTGCATTGTCATCTCCGATGATCACTGGCTAAGTGCTGAAACTTTAGTCATAATTATATTTAAATTCCTGGTTTTTCCAGTATTTGTCTGGGTAGTTTTTAAATGGCTGTATGCTAGGCGCACTCACAACTTGAGTAGGTAGGCTATTCTAAGTATCCGTTATTCTCAGAGAAAAATGCTGCTGTCTCAGTCTTCCTGAAGCTCTGATCTTGAAGAATTTCAGGCCATGATTCCTGGTTACACCTGAAGCTTTCTTCAATTCAGGTGCAGTGTCCTTGATGTAATATTCATGCAGAATCTTATAATATCTCCTCGCAGTCGCCTGTATTTCTGAGTGGGCAGATCCAATCTGCTGAGTCTCTCTTCATACGACAAATCATTCATCCCTGGTAGTATCCTGGTAGCACACACTGGACACATTTTAGAGTTATGATATCTTTTCCTATAAGGACTCTGAACATTTTGAGCATACTCAAGTTGCGGTCTAACCATAATTTTGAACAGGCACTTGAAAATATAGGGTTCTAGAAAATGAAAATAATATCCTCCTATTATTCCCATAATCTGAGGTGCCTGGTTAATTTTAGTATGAATAAGGTTTCAAATCTTAATCTGATGTCCATGGCTACTCGTAATCTTTCTCGACGTCAGCGTCAGCAACATATGGTTATCCTCTTCATCTCTCCATCTTTGGTATACTCTCATCTATGTTCTGTGATCATTCACGAATTGTCATATACAGGTATTTGCATTTGTCACAAAGAAACCGCAGTAGACATTTCCTGGACAGTCATATACAGTAGTGCATTAAGATCTGCGTATCATGTTTCATCAAATTCTATACCGGTATGTTTTTGTATCATCTGCAAATAAATGAACATTTTAACTGACTACATTTGAGAGGTCATTGATAAAAAAAAAAATTAATACAGGTCCTAGCATACTTCCTTGCAGTACACTGCTCAAGACATCTGCTCACTTTGACACTGCACCTTCCTATTAAAAATGTATCAATCCAGCTAAGTAGTCTTCCTGTTCCTCTGATGAGGAACAGTCTCAAAAGCTTTACAAAACCCTAGGGAGATCACGTCTACACATCATCCCTAGTCGATAGCCTTCATCGTCCCTCACCCTTGGAAGCTGAAGTGCCATGGAACGCCCAATTACAAAACCACACTGTTTACTGCTGCAAGCTTGTTATTTCTCATATATGAAGTTAAATTATCCCTTACGATAGTCTCCATTATTTCGCTTGCAATGCAGGTTAGCCTTAAAGGTCCGTGATTTCCAGCATCCTTACGATTAGCTTTCTTCTTCTTCCTGTGGGTTTGATATGCAGCCAAAACTATGGCCTAATGACCTCCCATTGGAGATGTATACGATTAGCTTTCTTGAAGGCTGCAGTCAAGTTTGTTGTCCTTCAGTTATCTGGTATACTATTGGTTTGCAAAGCAGTGCGGAAAATTAACGTCAAGGCTTCTTGTACTTCTTGCCATAACTCTGGGATGTATGACATCTGGCCCTGGTGACTAATCTGTCTTAAGTTTGTCTAGAATATTCAGTGCATCCATGGTACGAGTATCTATTTAATATTTTCCAAGGCTGGCCGATTGCCTGCATGTTCAAAACAGGCACTTCATAGTCCTGTTCCCTTGCAAAGACATTTGCAAAGAACTCTGCTAAACGTTCAGGTTTTTCTTGGTCACTAGTGGTCATTTTCACTTGACCATCCACTAAAAATTTCCATTGATCTTCAACTGATGTTTCATTCCTTATTGCATTAACCATTCTAAGTTAAATATTTTCTTGCTTTGTTTCCTATGTGCATAGCACTGAAATCTGAACTGGATAACTCTATGATCGCTAATGCCCATTGGGGATATCATCTTCCATCCTTCCACCATATCCTCTTCATTGTTAAAGGTTAGGTCCAGAGCTGTTGAGTGCCTCTTCTTCTTCTTGGCCCTTTTATATGTCGGAACAGGAATGCATCTCCTACTGACTCAGCATATAAGAATTTTTTGTTCATATAACTAACATGTGTAGTTCAACTGTCCCAGTTAATTCTTCCATAGTTGAAATCACCAGCAATAGGATATGAGAGTACTTTGACTTAAATCTTTTAACATTTGTCTTATCTGACTTGCATTATGATCATTACTACTGGGACTATTATACATGCATCCCCTAAGTACCTGGTTTCCATCGTAAAGTTCCACTGTCATCCACAATGACTCCTGATATGGTACACAACATTCAATATCCCTTACCTAGAGGTTCATGCAGACATATATAATAATTCCCCTATCAGTAGTATATCCGATATTTTCTGTATAGAAATCATAATCCTCCAACTTTACTTCAGGAACTGATAAGGATATATTGGCTTGCTTTTGGCTTTACTTCAGTTACCATAATAACATCTGGTTTGCATTATGCAATCCTCAGTCGAAATTTTAGTTCATCTTACCTGTTACTTAAAGTATTTGCATTTGTATACCAGTAAATAAATCCCCCCCCTCAAAAAGTTAGAAGCTATTTGTTTCGAATATTTACCATCTATACTTGAAACATAATTCAAATAGGCATTATTTACATTATTTGACTTACTGAAGTTCTACATTTTTTTCCTAAGCTATCGGATGCGCCAGCCTCCAGGGAATTCTCTGACCCTGTAGATAGAATTTACTGATGCATGTATCACTGTCATCTCTTTCTTTAGCTTGCTCTCTTAGTTCTTTCAGCTCTAGTCTCAGGTTCTAAGTCAAATCATGATGTGCAGATATTATCTTGAACCTACTTTCAGTCCCTTTAATTAAGTAAATAACACATTCTAATATCCTCTGCTTATTGTCCACAGTATGCAAAGCTATCAGTAAAGTTATCTTGTTTTCTTTCCTAAATCCAAGTCTTTATAATTTTCTTGATACTTTGTGCACTAATACCTGGTAACTCTATGGATCCGTGACAAAGGTCCTGTATAAACCTCATATCGTCTGCCTCCCTCTTGTTATTTTCAATACTGGAACTTTCCTCAACCCCATATATTACTAGATTATTTTTCCTTAGTTCATCGTATTTCAGATCTGAACTAATTTGCCTCTTCATATCTACCTCATACTGTGTTTTAGTCCTAGAAAGTCCTGGCTGAGCCGACTGTTCTTCAGTATTTTTTACTCTCTGTGTTATATCCTGTATCCTCATTCTTACCACCACTGTCATCTCCTGTCTTCTCACTGTCAGCTGCATTGAACTTAGCTTCAGGTATACTGTCTTTTCTTTCTTTCTTTCTTTTTTATCAGGTATTTCCTCCACAGTATCACCCTTTAATTCCCAAATTTCCTTTTCCATGACACTCATTTTAGTTGACAACTCCAACTACTGCATTTCAGTTCTCATCGAATGATTATTCATTTTTTCATAACCTTTCTTAAAGTGACTGCAATCCCAATGGAGCCGAGTGCTATCTCCTCGTTCATCATAAATTCATATAATTGCTCTGGAACGTTCACACTTTATATGATACCATATATCATATATCTCACATTTCAGTGTTTTGTCCTTGTCTTTAACTTGATATTCACACTTCCCACAGTTGTCTTTCTTATTTCATAATTTAGGGCTTGTACCATTTATGTTTCTCAACTGTTTTCTTCATTACTTTGGATCACTCCGAGCTTGTTTACACTCTCCACCATATTGGTCACTTCTTATATTTATCATTAGTCACATCCTGTCTTCTCAGTTACAAAAGGCGAGTCCGAAGAAACACGAGTCAAACTCAATACAGTTTTTGACTGGATCACAATTTGTGCTGGTACTCGCCTGCTCTTTCTCCTTCACCTCCTCATGTCTTTCAGCCAGTCTTCTCTGATCACTTCTTCCACACTGGCCACCCTATTGCCGATATGTTTCAAGTACTCGGTAGGTTCTCCTGGACACAACACACTCGATCCACAGCAGGCTCTTGCTGGACACTACACCCGATCCACTCTAGACTCTTGCTGGATGCATTGCCACCTCCTCAACTCTCAGTCCTCCTCCTCCTCCTTTCCAACCATCTCATGTCAGACCAAAGGCAGTGAGACGGATGTCCTCCAGGAAATCTAAGTGGCGGCATCATTAATATCTCCTTTATCTCTGGCTCTTGTGTGGAGTTCCAACAGCTGATAATTAATCGATAAATAGATAAATAAAGTCAAAAAAGACACTGATACATTAACAAGACCGTCGTCACAGTGGTACTCTCAAATAAATAACTGAGTTGTGAGATAAGTTTTGGTGGTGGATGGTGGCGACCATCATCCACTCACTTGATGTAGTGCTGCCTACTTTTTCCTTCACCTTCATCATTCTTTTTCTGTGTTTGCCATCTCCTCTTCCTATTTCTCCCATCTTTCTTGTCATTTTTTATTACTCCTGTTTCATGCTCACGTGACTTTACATTGAGTGACAAATCTATTGGTTTCCTATAAGCCAGGAAACCACTCACAACGCGGGGTGGTAACCATATAACCAACCCATACATATTCCATACCTGTCAACAAATGGGTTGCTGGAGGATTAGTACCCCACCCCGTAAAACAACTAACTCAAAGATAAACAGACACCCTACATGGAACCATGGCACCAGGTTATGGATAGAGAAAGAGATAAGTTTGTACCTTCCTGCAGTCCTCCACTATTTATGAGTTAATATTCAACATACTTTTTGAGCTCAGTTTAAAATACAGTATATATTGGAAATATACAAGTTGGTATTTCATATTTCTAATGGGAAAACCCAGACAAAATCCAGGAAGTATACTCAAAGTTTAACCTTTAAAAGGTGAAACGGCACCCCGTTGCTGAATAAAATCGTCTGGCGGCAGCAAGAATAAAATAATTGGGATTTATTGAAGTCCTGGACAGGGTGAGAGTTAACCTCTTCAGTTAGATGACGCATTCATTTAGCTTGCTGTTGCTCAGTCCTGTCAATTTTATTTTCTTTAAGAGATTACTCGAACTGGAGTATCTATATGGCCATGTATAAACGAAAGGGGAGGGGCAAGGTGGGACCAAGTCCTATTCAGGGGGGGTTCACCGCTCCACCGTGTACACTTACTAAGTAATCTGAAAATCCAAATGGAGGAAAGGGGACAAGGATCCGACTCGGAGGGCCCAGATCCCTCCAGGCCCCATCGTAGCTACACCATAGAGTCCGGAGGGCTTAGATACATACTTAATTAACCCCCCCCCCCTCCCAGTACGAGGTAATTCTTACGCTTAATAAAACTGCCTGTAGATTGAAAGAATGAACTAAACTAACACGTCTTGGGGCTGAAGGTGTTAAAAGAGAAGAGACTAACCCGTAGTGAGTGGGCTTGATAAAGGCGACCCGGCCAATGAAACAGTTGATGGCGCCGACCTGTGGGGGTGCATCGTGGACCTGGACGATGCCGTAACGCTCCATCAACGCGGCCCAATCCAGCAGCGCGGCGTCTTCCTCCATGGCAGCACGGTACTCCACGCGGGGCACATCTAAATCCGATCCCCATGGCACCTGCAAGGATACTCTGATAGATAGACAGACATATAGACAAACAGAAAAACAAGCAGATATAAACATACGATACGCAGTTGGATAAACAAACACATAGACAAACAGAAAAACAAGCAGATATAAACACAGATACGCAGATGGATAAAAAGACATAGACAGACAGGCAAACAGAAAGATAAACATATTCCCATTCACATCACACTTTGGCTACATTAAATACACACCATAGGAAGCTTGTATCTGCAGCGCTGCACCTCCCTAGCCTCTGGTGTGAAGGATCGCTGGTGTAGCCACTGTCCGGTGTATCTGCTGGTATGCCCGTCCTCCCACACCACCACCAGGTCACCACCAGCCACCTGTATGCCCAGGAGGCTTATTACAGTTCTTGGTATTTTTCATATAAGAAGATTAAGAAGCTTGTAACTCTTTACTCTCTTTCTCTCTCGTTTTCCAGCACACCCATTTAACCCTTCAGTGTGCACTGTCTTCCACAGAGAGTGCTGCTAGATATTTCAAAGTTGACTGTTTGGAGGAACCACAAACGTTGCGCCTACGAACATTATGGGATTTGGGAACACCTCTTCTTTAATTATTTATTTTGTACATTACACCATTCCACATATCTCTCTCTCACACCTCTCCACAAATAAACACACCCGGAGATCCACAACCCTGACATCCATATAGCCATCCCTCACCACACCCCAACATCCATATATCTCTCCCTCACCACACCCTGACCACACAGCACTGCCTCACCACAATCTGACCTCCAATAACCCTCTCTCACAACACCTCAACCTCCACATAGCCCTCTCTCACAACAACCAAACTTCCATACCTTTCACTGCCATTCCCTGATTTAATATACTGTATGTGTGTTGTTCACATACTCCCAGCTTCACTGATTACTCAACATTCTTAGACTCTCACTCCTATGATGGTTCATTTGCTCTCTGTTTCTCCTCTCGCTCAAGCAACTTCTTAAATCTTTTTATGTGCGACCCACATTCTGGATGTGAGGCAACATCGGAGACCCATTACCCGACAGGCTAACTACCATACTTTATTATGTATTATTATCTTTAATACAGATAATTATATACATTAACGATAATATAACGTATTTACAATAAATTTAATATACCGGCAAAGTGACGAGCGAGCGAGCGCCATATCATCACAATTTCCCTCTGAAATTACTTCATGACGGTAGCTGAACAGTGGAAAATGTACTGAAACGAAAGACAGTCTCTCACGTATACCCACACACACACAAACACACACACACACACACACACAATCTCCGCTGCCAATCTACCGTGTTGATGAAACTGAAATAATAAAGACTTGTTACTGATAAGATGATCAAAAGCTAGAAATCAGGAGTTTTCCTTTAGTGATTTCACCATCAGAACATAGGAAAACGTTAATGCAAAATTATTGACAGTCTCTTTAGTGATTTCACCATCAGAACATAGGAAAACGTTAATGCAAAATTATTGACAGTCTCCGATATTTAATTGCTGGAGCTGATGCCAAAAACACACTGTTACGAGAGAAGATCTTTTTAAATTTGATTTCGTAAATGAAGCGTTCACCGATGAAAGTCGAACACTCGCTTGGAAAACTCAAGATTCCAAAGGGTTCCTACGCCATTATGGATGCGTTTTTAGTTGACACCAAAATTTACTGAACGAATATATCACACACAGAAAGAATTTCAACTCTGTTTCACATAAGAGTAAAGTTAAAGTTATTAAATTCTCTTTAGTGTGACGGTCGGGTCGGGTCGGGCGGGACGGGTACGGTCGGGCTGGGCCGGGTAGGGCCAGGCCGCTCATTTCCAGACTTAACTGAGAGTAAACATCACTCACTCGGTCGTAATGACAGCCTTAAAAATATTTTCAAAAAAATCACCTGATATTTTTTCAAACTTGTCTGATCATGCGTTAGTTTGTTTACTTTGAAGCACAAGTATATGCAGTATA
>JAGKTI010036139.1:0-11123 GCA_018397915.1 Birgus latro
AGTACAATCAGAGGAGAGGGAGAGTGGCCATGTGCAGTTTGCCACAAGGGTGTGGGAAGTAATTCCATCTTGTGTAGTGTTTGTGATAAGTGGGTGCACAAGAGATGTAGTGGTATTAGAGGTAGACTGCGAGATGATGCTGATTTCATGTGTGCGGCGTGTCGGGGAGAGCAGGTGGAGATTGTTAGGCGTGAGAGGGTTGAACTTGCAGGTGAGTCTCTTGAGTGTGTGGAGGAGTTTCGTTATTTGGGAGACATGTTATGTGCCGGAGGTGGGGCTGGAGTTAGCTCGGTTGCTAGGGTGAGAAGTGGTTGGAAGAAGTTCAGGGAGCTGTTGCCTCTCCTGACACTGAGAGGACTCTCCTTACGTGCTAAGGGGTCTTTGTATGCAGCATGTGTTAGGAGTGTGATGCTGTTTGGTAGTGAGACCTGGGCAGTAAAGGAAGAGGATATTCGCAGGTTTAAACGTACAGAAATGACAATGATTAGGTGGATGTGCAGTGCGTCCCTGCGTGCAAGGCCTGGGGGGGCTGGGTTTACGATGGAAGAGTTGAGAGGTAGGATGGGACTGGAGTGTATTGGTGTTGTGATGAGGAGAGGTAGGCTGAGGTGGTTTGGACATGTGGAGAGGATGGGGGATGATAATTGGGTACAGAGGGTGAGAGGTGTTAATATTGGGGGAGGGGTNAAGAGTGAATGGAATTTTGAGTGATGAGTTTCCTGTGAATGTTGGTGTGCCTCAGGGGTCAGTTTTGAGTCCCTTGTTGTTTATCATGGTGCTCGAAGCCCTCTCACTTGACTTCAGAGATGGACTCCCATGGGAGATGTTGTATGCTGATGATTTGGTGTTGATTGCTGAGAATGAAGGGGAGCCTGAGGAAAGATTTAAGAAGTGGAGAGATGGTATGGGGTACAAGGGCTTAAGGGTAAATGCAGATAAAACAAAAGTGACGATATCTAGGGTTGGTGGCGGTACAATCAGAGGAGAGGGAGAGTGGCCATGTGCAGTTTGCCACATGGGTGTGGGAAGTAATTCCATCTTGTGCAGTGTTTGTGATAGATGGGTGCACAAGAGATGTAGTGGTATTAGAGGTAGACTGCGAGATAATGCTGATTTCATGTGTGCGGTGTGTCAGGGAGAGCAGGTGGAGATTGTTAGGCATTAGAGGGTTGAATTTGCAGGTGAGTCTCTTGAGTGTGTGGAGGAGTTTTGTTATCTGGGAGACATAATATGTGCCGGAGGTGGGGCTGGAGTTAGCTCGGTTGCTAGAGTGAGAAGTGGTTGGAAGAAGTTCAGGGAGCTGTTGCCTCTCCTGACATTGAGAGGACTCTCCTTACGTGCTAAGGGGTCTTTGTATGCAGCATGTGTTAGGAGTGTGATGCTGTATGGTAGTGAGACCTGGGCAGTAAAGGAAGAGGATATTCACAGGTTTAAACGTACAGAAATGACAATGATTAGGTGGATGTGCAGTGCGTCCCTGCGTGCAAGGCCTGGGGGGGCTGGGTTTACGATAGAAGAGTTGAGAGGTAGGATGGGACTGGAGTGTATTGGTGTTGTGATGAGGAGAGGTAGGCTGAGGTGGTTTGGACATGTGGAGAGGATGGGGGATGATAATTGGGTNTGGGAGACATGTTATGTGCCGGAGGTGGGGCTGGAGTTAGCTCGGTTGCTAGAGTGAGAAGTGGTTGGAAGAAGTTCAGGGAGCTGTTGCCTCTCCTGACATTGAGAGGACTCTCCTTACGTGCTAAGGGGTCTTTGTATGCAGCATGTGTTAGGAGTGTGATGCTGTATGGTAGTGAGACCTGGGCAGTAAAGGAAGAGGATATTCGCAGGTTTAAACGTACAGAAATGACAATGATTAGGTGGATGTGCAGTGCGTCCCTGCGTGCAAGGCCTGGGGGGGCTGGGTTTACGATAGAAGAGTTGAGAGGTAGGTTGGGACTGGAGTGTATTGGTGTTGTGATGAGGAGAGGTAGGCTGAGGTGGTTTGGACATGTGGAGAGGATGGGGGATGATAATTGGGTGCAGAGAGTGAGAAGTGTTAATATTGGGGGAGGGGTAGACCGAGAAAGACATGGGACGAGGTCATTAAATGTGACTTAAGGGTTAAGGGACTGAATAGGGAGGCTGCCAGAGATCGAGCAGTGTGGAGAGCTGCCATTAGGTGACCAAGGCCGACACATGCAAGCATGTTGGAGCCTTCAAAAACGAAAAAACGAAAAAAAAAAACGTGAGTCTCTTGAGTGTGTGGAAGAGTTTTTTTTATCTGGGCGACATATTATGTGCTGGAGGTGGGGCCGGAGCTAGCTCTGTAGCTTGAGTGAGGAGTGGTTGGAAGAAATTCAAGGAGCTGTTGCCTCTTCTGACACTGAGAGGGCTCTGTCTATGTGTTCAGGGATCTTTGTATGCAGCATGTGTTAGGAGTGTAGTGCTGTATGGTAGTGAGACTGGACAGTAAAGGAAGAGGATATTTGCAGGCTCAGACATACAGAGATGACAGTGATCAGGTGGATGTGAAGTGCGTCCCTGAGTGTTAGGCCTAGGGGGGTAGGTTTACAATGGAAGAGTTGACGGGTAGGATGGGACTGGAGTGTATTGGTGTTATGATGAGGAGAGGTGGATTGAGATGGTTTGGGCATGTGGAGAGGATGGGGGATGATAATTGTGTGCAGAAAGTGAGAAGTGTTAATGTTAGAGGTAGGGTTGAGAGAGGTTGACTGAAAAAGAACCTTGGACTAGGTCATTGAGTGTGACCTCAGGAATAAGAGACTGAATAGGGAAGCTGCGAGAGATCGAGCAGCATGGAAAGCCACCATTAGGTGACCAAGGCCAGCGCAGGGAAGCATGTTGGAGGCTTCAAAAATTAAACGAAACGATAGCACCTATCAGATAGTCAAGCTAATGACTATCAGGTTAAAAAGGGTGCCAAGCCCTTGTCTCATACTTCATATAGAAGTCATCCAGCCACCTCAGTCTCTTATCAGTTCACATGTCTTAACCACCATATCTTGCTTTCTCACTCATATACCATATATATTCACCTTCCTGTTGGCTTACCTTCAGATTCACTCTTCCATGCCCCTTTCACCCTCCAATTTGTCTTCTTATGTTTGTACCATCTTAGCATAGATTTTTCTACTGTGTTGTCCACAGAATGTCTTACTCCACATCGTTTACGAATCACATTGCTGTTTTTCTTATCATATCTATTTTTGGCACTCCACTCATGTAATACACATTCTTCAGCAACCCCATCACCACTGCTTAAACTGTTGACTTCTCATTTTCATGCAGCATCTTAGTCTCACGTCCATTTACACGAAGGTCCCAATTACCACATGTTCAAATTGCATGATTCCCAAATAGTGTGAGCTGTCTCTTAATATCCACAACATCTGAAATTAACAATGCTGGTGAAGCCACCACAGCAGATGTGATTACTGCAGCATCTATCGATGATGCAGTACAGGTGAGACAAGAGGAGGTTATACCGATGCCAGCAACACCAGAAACATTAGGAGAGCTCTCCATGATGCAGATCTGCCAAATCATGACTGCTGTAGATGTCTTAACCCTTCGGCTGCAGCGGCCGTGATGATAACTTACTGAATGTGCTCATTGTGGAGAAATAGGGGAAAAATTGTTTCCAACTTATGTTTTAACCCACTTATCGTTAATCTCGTGAACTATATTTTTGTCGGACAGATGTCGATCTTTCTACTATCATTTGCAACAAACGGCATGTCTGTAGGCACTCCAAGGCTGGAGAACGGTTTGAGAGAATATAAGGTGTGGTTTGACCATTTAACGCAGGATATTGCCCAGGGAGGCGGAAATTTCCACTAAACCACAAGATTTTTTCCATACAAAATAGGGTTACTGTCACATTACCTCATCACAATACAGTAAGGCCTCATTATAACGGTCTAATTGGGCCCCAAGCCTTTCCGAAAAATGTGAAATTCCGATAAAAGCGACATCCGGACTTTTTCCAATATATCAGACATTAGCCTGGATTGCACCAATGGTTTTAAAACTGTTTTCACTACCATTGCAGTACTGTACTGTGTTATACTTTCACTACATTAATCAAATGGAATAATAATACTGTACTGTACACTGATAAACATGTCTTGTATTTACCTAATTGTGGTGAACATAGCTGAAGTGGTCAGGGTGTCCAGACTGCTTCTGGCTTCATCAGCCTTTTTCCGATATGTAGGAATTTAGTCCGGTAGCTCCTCGAGTCCGTTAAAAGCAAATTCCGGTCTCATTGAAGTCCGTTATATCGAGGTTTTACCGTAATTGCAATAATACTAAAAATAAAACGCTTCTAGCCAGTCTCCTATGATTTTGTTAAGATATTCCACAGTGTTTACACTAGACTTCAGCAAAACAGTAACGATGTGAGGAAGAACATTACAAACTTTATCATACTTCATGAAATACTTTTATTACCACTTACTTTTATAAAGCTTATTAATATAATGTCATGAGTCATTTCATAGCATAGCTGCACAGTTTGCAACCGCAAAAATGTTCGCTAGCTAATTCGCTTAATGACTTCTCTGATTATCACAAAAATATCATTAAATCACTTGTATTGTATCACAGTAATTCGCAATATAATATATAATAACTCTTCCAGCCACTCTCCAGTGATTTCAGTGTGATTTGTGTGCATATTGCATTGTATTAGTTACGAGGGGGGGGAGGCTGCAAACCGGTTTAGACCAGCTCATTGAGGGTATTTGTACAAGTGTACGTGTATGTACTTGTACTGTTATTTAGTACTACGGTAATTATCAGTGTTTAAAAGTTCAACCCCTAAAGTTGGAGTCACTCATCCACCAAACAAATTTTTCTCCATAAGTTGGAAGGACAGAAGTCAAGAGTGAGAGCAGTGGATATGAGTTATTTGAGAGGAGCATGTGGAGCCACATGGAGAGACAGACTAACAAATGAGGAAGTGAAGGAGCATTGTGGTGTAGATGTGTAGTGCTGTAATTTTAAGGGTAATTTAAGTATATTTAAGTTAGTATAATATAAGTGTATAAGTTAGTATAAGTGTAATGTAAGTGTAGCCCTGAACCCTTGATTAATTCATCTGCAATGGATAGGGAGTGATCATCAAATTCCATATTCTGGCTTGTTCCTGGTTAATATTTATGGCGGAAAGTGATACTCTAGTAATAGAGGAACTGTATAGAGCGATTATGGGAGTGAGAGACGTGGTCAGTTCTCACGGTAGAGACGAAAGTTTAGCATGATTCTAATAATCGCGAAAGTTTGTATTCATACTTTGTATTCATAATTTGTAAGTCAGGTTTGGTATTATCATCTTTTTGTACTAGATAGTAATGAATTAAAGCTTAGTTAAATTCTAATTGCTGATAATAGACATTTGTAACCGCAAAATTTGCTTTACATTCCCGTTTAGTCACATAGGCCTGACAACTGCAACACATGGTTATAATTAGTTTAAACACTCGTTGGTTTAGGCTTCAGTATAATTGTCAATCCCATACGATTACCACAAAATTTTAAACATTGTAAGTCAGTCCGTCCATGTATGTCGAGTGTGAACGCCTCATTTCATATTCCTTGTTAGTTGGTGTAGACGGTAATCTTGCAGATGAATTTGTCGAAGTCAGTTCCGATGTTAGGACAACTGCGAGGAAGAGAGCATGCGGCCGAAGGCGAGAGATGCTCACTTTGCTCTTTGACGCCGTATCGTCCGCAGGTGAGTAGTTCACGTGCTCTACATTTCCCCCCTTTTTTTGTTCCTATAATTTAATCCTCTATATATATATTAGTAGGTTGACTGATAATGTTTCCTCTAACTTCCTTTCGGAATGACTTTGCTCTTTGACGCCGTGTCGTCCGCAGATTGCCGTTGTTCCATCGTAGCCGCCTGCCCCGCCGAAAGAAGTAACCAAACGGTTCTTCTCGTTTGTGCTCATTACACAAATTCCCCCCCAATTTTTTTTTGTTTTTTCCTGTTACACGTAATTGAATGTGGAATTGATTGATCCATTCACATGTAATTGTTTCCCCTAAAAGCACCGATTATTCATCCACTTTAAAATCTTGAGCCAGTAGTATCTTTCTTTGAATGTGATATCAATTTATGAATACTCTTTTGAGTTAGTGTGTATGTTTCAGACTTGGTGGAGTATTTTGTGGAGGTGGTGTCTCGGGGAGTTAGCTTAACGAGTCCGTTAGAGACTTTGAGAGTACTAGATACGCATGAGATAGAATTATTTTGAATACTGTATTAGGCTAAGAATTGAAGTTATATTTATATATATTAGTGTATGTAAATGTAAAATCGGGCATACATCCAACTGTATAGAACACTATACATCTTAGTGTGATAATATTCCTAGTATTCAATCAGCTATGGTGATCACACGCTTGAAATATTTGATCCTTGTTATATTTAGTCTACCCTGTGATAATCTCAGTGGGAAAGAGAATTTATTTATTTCTGTTTTTTAGGAATTCATAGTCTGAAAAGTAACCTATGGTTAATTTGATCAATATCTAGTTTCTTATATTGTATGTTTAGACTTAGTAAATATTAGATTAAGTTTTTATTGTGTTTGAACTATTATCCTCTGGGAAGTTTATTTGTGAGATTGAGTGGCCTGCAAGGTGTGTTGCTATCTTAAGACTCACGCATTCTAAACTATTCACGCTACCCAAGTCACTTATTTGCAAGGCCTCAGTGCTCTATATCTTACTTTAGTGGAGTTAACAATTCTTTCCCAGCATTCACTGGGTGGTGGCAGCCTACTCTTGTAACTCTGATTCCTAGTGATGGCATCTCTTCTTATTTTTAGTAATTAATGTGTAACTCTAAATTTTGGGTTATTACGGATGTGGACGTGATAGGAAGCGTTAGGAGAAATACGTTAAGGTGGTTTGGGCATGTGGAGAGGATGGAGAGTGAAAGACTGACGAGGAGAGTGTATGTGAGTGAGGTGGAGGGGGCGAGAGGGAGGGGGAGGCCGAGGATGAGATAGAGGGATGGAGTGGAGAGGTACATGAGGGAGGGGGTGTGAGTTGGGAGCGGGGTAGCGAAATGGCGGGGGACAGAGCGACATGGAGGTGATTTGTTTGTGGCCACCCCGTGTGGGATTGAGGCTCCTTCCATTAGATAGATAGATAGAAGTTATGTGTATGAATTGGTGCGATATCAAGTGGCGTGTGCTCACACATCCACCATATAGGCATGTTAATTGGGACCAAAGTGTATGAATGTGGTCACAAAAACCTGTACAGAGAAGAAAAGTTTAGTGCAATGAAGGTTTATGGCATGGAACAAAAAGCTAAGTACGTTACAGAAACTTTGAAGGGACTGTGTGAAGGTATTTTGTCAGGCTACTATCACAGCTGTAATGTATATGTGTAAGATGCTGCTGTGGCATAAACAGGAAAAGTTGGAATGGAGAGAGTGGAAATATGAAGTTGTAGGTGGGGGCGCTCTCTATCCACTCAATGTAGTGCTGCTCTGGTGCCTGCCCTCCCCTGTCTTCCTTCCTTCTTTCCTCTTCTGTCCTCCTTTCCTTCATTCTTTCCTCTTCTTTCTGCCTGTGGGTGACTCTACACTGAGTGACAAGCCCAGTGGTTTCCTGTACACCAGGAAACCATTTACCACACTGGGTGGTAACCATATAACCAAATTGTGGCCCCTGGTGGTTTAGTGGGTAGTTAAGGTGTTCCAGTCGGATTGAGCCTGTGCAGGTTTTATATCCTGCACAGGCTCAATCCGGTGGTTGGGGTTTATTGTTCACGTAATGCCACTCAGGTGAGTGAGGCTGGTCACTCTCATCTTAAAGGTCAGCACCAACTTGTCTAGCCTGGACTCCTATGCTCCTCATGAGGCAACATAAGATTTGACGATGATGTGTTTCTTTGGATACATTCATATGAAAAAGACTGCAAAAATAATCTTTTTATATTATGCATGACCATCTTTTCACCGTATGTAATATTTTCTTTTGTTTCATAATTGTTTCATTTTGAGAGGGAAAATATAGCTGTTTGGGAAAAGCTTGTGTACTTTACCATTCCTGGGAGGGAAAGACTGATGGAGGCTTTTGTATGAAATATAGTAGGTATTGAGGTGTGTATTCATGTTTGATGGAATTTCTTTTCCACAGGGTGCAGGTACGTGTCATAAGAAGTAAGAAAGATCCCATAGTCATCCCTAAGGCAGAAAATGAGATTAGAAAACCCTGTGAGACACCAAGTACCCCATTGGTCAATGGTTGTTCAACCCAGAGTGCTGATACCCCTTTGATTAATGGCACCAGTAATGGGACAGGAGAGGAGGCCAGCCCTCCCACGCACAACAACGTTGGGAGTAAGGAGACCAGTCCGTCCCATAATAATAGCACTGGTGGAAAGGGTAAGGAGGACTCGCCCTCAAACAGGAAGAAAGTACCTTCGCTGCTCCCACTCCTCTATGATGTGGAAGTTGTTGGAGAGGACCGGATCCAGACAGATGTTCCAGCTAACCTGCTTCAGTTAGTACTCCCTTTTCATGTTCATATATTATGCAGTCGTTGACTAACATGGAGAAACTCATGCAGTAGCCCTTGATATTTCTAAAGCTTTCAGCAGAGTGTGGCACCATTTCCTGCTGTCTAAACACCCTTGCTGTGGACTAATGTCTTTTGTTCCTCTGGTTTCCTCATATCTCAGTGACAGAAAAATAAGAGTAAAAGTAGATGATGTATATTCCAATTTCCATTCACTTATCGCTGGTGTGCCACAAGGATCAGCTCGGGCGCCAACCGTATTCCTAGTTCATATTAATGATCTCTTATCTGTCACCCACAATCCCATCCATTCATATGCAGATGACTCAACACTTCACTGTTTATTCACACTCAAACACCTATTTACAAAGTTTAATATCTCTAACTCTCAACTTAGTACAGCCATCTCCATAAATCAAGACTTATCTAAGATCAGTGAATGGGGACAAAATAACCCTGTCTCATTTGATTCTAGTAAAACCAATTATACATAATTTACTAATAGACAGATATTGCCAGATTCGTATATCAGTGTCAATGCTACTTATTTTCCCATCTCCAAAGTATTGAATTTCCTGGTGTTTCACTTAACAATTCCGACAGCTGGACCTCTCATGTCAGATCATTTGCTAAAGTTGCCTCAAAGAAACTTGGATTATTGTACAGGGTCCGTAACTTCTTCACTAACGAGCGGTTGGCTATAATTTATAAGTCATATGCGCTTTCATCTGAAATATTTGCTCACCCTTGTGGAATGGATGTGGAGAGGTTGCACTAAACAACTAAACAAAATTCAGAACACAGCTGTTGGAATTATTAATAACCCTGCTATTACAAATAGACTACCTCCTACAAGTAAGAAGGATTGTTGCCTCCCTTGCATTATTTCACAGATACTTTTATGGCAAATGCTGAGACGAAGTTGCATCCATTGTGCCACCTCTCCATGTCTTCCCTTTTGCTACACAGGCATATGACAGCACTCATGACTGGAATGTCACACAGCCAAAATGCAGAACGTCTGCCTATCAGAATTCTTTTATTCCCTGAACTTCATCTCTCTGAAACTCACTTCCCCAGGGTTGTTTCCCCCTCAAACTTCAACCTACAGCTGTTCAAGTCCAACTGTTACAGATATTTCATGAATGGAGGATGCCAGTGATCTGGTGTATTTTTTTTTTTTTCCTCCGTTCTTTATTTATAAACACACACACACACACACACACACACACACATAGTGTATGCCTTACATTTATGTGTCGCTGTAGCAGACTAGTCACATTTGTGTGAGCAACTCAGTCAACAGGAAGCTAAAGTGACAAACTATTAACCCCAAGTATGGGCAGATGAATACACAAAGTACTCGCGGCAGAATACAGGGCACGGCTTTTGAAACAGAATTGTGGATTTTAAAAGGAATATCGCATTCTGTTGATAGGTCCCTTTAAAAGGAACGTCACAGTTAAGGGGTTAAGGTAGACCATGGTGCAGCTGTTTTTTATGGACTGGAAGCAAAACCGGGTGTTGGAAACTGTAAGGAAAGAGTAATTAGAGTTTCTCTCTGGACTTTGACTGTGTACTGGCAGCTGAATGTTTCCTGCCCAAGACTGATGGTGTGTGACTTGTTACCAAGCTTGCAACCATGTTTCATTCTTATAATAGTACCTCCCAGGGTTGATACTAACCATGCATCTAGCACTGTACTTAAATGTCATTAGGAGATATGAAAGAAATTTAGGCATATCTGATGCTTGGCTCCACAGAATCTCCATTATCAAGTGAATTAGGAATTTTAGCATCATCTAATCTAAACCCTGTATCTCACTGATACCTGGAGCTTGAATGATGCAGAAATAGAAGTGGAGAGCATAAAAGTAGAACTGTCAATAGTACCCTATGAAATGAACTATGCATCTGCTCAATCACTTATATGCCTTTCAAATTCTCATTCCTATTACAGTTATTCACACAAAAATATGGTCTATTATGCCTGTGAGATGAAAACCCTATAATCAGATTTTAAATAAACAGAAAAATGAAACCTTAGTCATTTGCATCTTCATACATCTCATTCATTATGTTTTATCCATTGTCAGTTCATTGCATCTTCAACATCTATACTGTATTTATTCGCATCGTTTATTAGTGGATAATGTGAGTGCATTCAAGTACTTGGGTAATGTGAAGTGCTTGAAAGGGTACAGTAAGGAAGAAAGGTTCCTGGTTCCTAGAAAGCAGTGATAAGAAACAGGGAAGTGATAATGGAAGTGAAAAAGTTACTGCATGACAGTATTGTGATACCACCTCTAACGTATGGAAGTGAAGCTTAGACCTTGTTGGAGGGACAGAAGTCAAGAGTGAGAGCAGTGGAAATGAGTTATTTGAAAGGAGCCTGTGGAGTCATATGGAGAGACAGACTGACAAATGAGGATGTGAAGGAGCATTGTGGTGTGGATGTGGATGCGATAGGAAGCATTAGGAGAATCATATTGAGGTGGTTTGGCCATGTGGAGGGGATGGAGAGTAAGAGACTGACTAGGAGAGTGTATGTGAGTGAGGTAGAGGGGAGGAGAG
>JAGKTI010036140.1:0-11123 GCA_018397915.1 Birgus latro
TGATTTTGTAAATGTGGTAGGTGGGAGCCCTCACCATCCACTCACTCAATGTAGTGCTGCTCTCAGGTGGCTGCCCTTTCCTCTCTTCCTGCCTTTCTTTCCTTTCTTCCTCTTATGTCATTCTTTCCTTCATTCTTTCCTCTTCCTGTCTACAAGCAACTCTACACTGAGTGACAAGCCAAATGCTGGGAGGTAACCACATAATTAAACAATGGCACCTGGTGGTTTAGTGGTGCCCCAACTGGACTGAGCCTGTGTCGGTTCATATCCAAAGGGTGGTTGGGGTTTATTGTTCATGTAATGGCACTCAGGGATGGGTAAAGCTGGTCACTCTCATCTTAATGTCAGGACCAACTTGCCTAGCCCAGTGCTCCTACACTCCTCATTGAGCAACAAAGGTTTAGCTGTTGGATGGATGGATGGATGGATGGATGGATGGATGGATGTATTCTCTACAACACAAACCAGACCAAACTTGTTATTGTTTATCTCGGTACGAAGTTGGTGGTTGCTTGTGAACCACATCATACTTTCCTACGGAATGGAGGTTTCAGGGATCCACTGGACTCCCTTAACATAAATGATGAACATGCACTGACACAATATTGCCTCCTCAGGAGTGAATTCCTTCATATAACAGAACTTGAGTCTTATATTTGGAGTGTCACATAACACTCCATGCCATTCCTGCCCCCACAACAATTTTTGACAACCAGGAGTTTCTACACTTGTGGAAATTTTCAGAGTGTTGTTGGAGATACCTGTGGTATTCATCAGTCAAGTGTATCCAGAGTAATATCACATATGACAAATGCTTTATACAGAAAAGGACTCAGAAAAATTAAGATGCCCAGTGGTTTGTTGAGGAGGACAGAGACTAGAGGGTTTCCACAGAATAAACAATTTTCCTGAAATGCTTGGGTGCCCTTGGGGAGGGAGGGAAAGAATACTTACCCAGTATCTCTGCTTGTAATAGGTGACTACAAGAGGCCTCTTTTTCTCCAGTCTTTCTCTCCTTACTGTCCTCTTCTGTCATCTGTCCTATCCCTTTTCTTGATATTTGCATATTTCTTCTGGCCTTTATTTTCCCTCTACTCCTACATGACCAAGCAGCCATATAATGGCTTGGTGATAAATCTTCAATGCCTGGAGCTGTGGACTGAACCCTCATACCAATTAACGCCCCAGATCAGAAAGAACATGTATTTGTGAATCACAAAGGGTTCCATTCACTGAATGTGCAGGTTGTTTGTGACAACAACAAAATGATAATGAGCTGCAATGACAGATATCCTGGCAGCACTCACACTGCCTATATCTGGGCTAAATCTAACCTCCACCAGAAATCTGAACCAAGGTGTCTATGGTGACAGTTTTCTGTTTGGTAACTGTGGCAGCTGATTACTTTGTGTGAAGTAAGACAATGGTTCTGTAAAACATGGAAAAAATATTGGTAAGTTCCCATTCATATTGCTAAGTTTTGTTTGTTTAATCCTAAACCCTCTCATTTTACTAATGTTTTAAAGGATGTGCAGATGTAAAGTTCTTCATCACTAATACTGGAATGTCTCTTTTTTGTGCCGACACTACAGTAATTACCAGTACTTCACTAACTTATCCCTGACTGCTGTGTAAATACTCACACTCACCCCCCAGCTGATTCATGAAGCTCTGTGATTGCCCCAATGTTTCTGTGTTCTGGGGTCTGATTAGTCAGCAGGGTTTCAGCTGACACAGAAGATTTCTCCCAAAATATTCCCCCCAGTTAACGCTAAGGCCGATGCATTAAACTTAGGGTAGCCTTAAGACAAAGCAAGGGGTCATCGTGCATGGGCCTTAGAGACAGCCACAGGGCCACCTTTAATATTTCATATAAAGTCAACCTTAAGGTTACCTTCTAACGGAGTTTTGTGCATACCGGTCCTGTATCTAAAACACGTCTTTTACAGGGTTGGGCGGATAAGCAATTTTGCTAATTACCAATTAACTTGTAGTCAATAATCATGCGATACCAATTTATCGGCTGATTATTAAGAAATACAGTAATCCCTCCACTATTCGACGTAATAGAGTCAAAGGCATGTCCGGGCACTGGTTTTGTCCGAATATTGATCCTGAAGCTCCAGCACCGGTCATTCACGTCCCTAACCTAACCTAACCTAAATCAGAAAACTACCTTCCTACCTCCCTACTGGACATGTATAGCACTTATTTAGGTCTCTTTTCACATAAATAATGCACACAAAGCATGAATTAATTGAATTTTAACCAAAAAATGATGATTTAGAGGTGAGTAAGGAATAGGTGGTCAGAACTTGCCAGCATAGTATAAGTAAGTATCGGACTTGGAAATCATCTTTTCTCACATTTTATGCACTAAATTATTGGATACAAAGCATCAAATACAGAAAATGATGTAAATTGTTACCAAAAAAATGGTTAGGTTAGGTTAGGTTAGGTTAGGTTATGACCAGACATGAAATTCACTAGCATTCACCTTTTTCATAGCTGGTGCACTTAAAAACCATGCATGAAAAAATTAAATTAAAAGCAGGAAATTATGATTAACATTTATGGTAATTTTTTAACCCATTTACAGCATGCTGAAAACAGGTTAGACATGAAAATCTTTATGGTAATCATCGTTCACACAAATCAATGGCATTCACCTTTTTCAAAGCCGGTGCACTTAAAAACCATGCATGAAAAAATTAAAATGAAAGCAGGAAATTATGATTAAGAATATATGGAGTGGATGGGAAGTTGTTGGAGGCAGTGAAGAGTATGTATGAGGGTGCTAAGGCTGCAGTGCGTGTGGATGGCAAACTGAATCTTTCCATTTGAAGGCTGGATTGAAACAAGGATGTGTCATGTCTCCATGGTTGTTCAGTCTGTATATGGATGGGGTTATAAAAGAGATACAAGGTCGGGCAGTGGATGTTGGAGCGGCCCTAGTGAGAGAGGGCGGTGTTTGGAAACTCCCTGTACTGTTGTTTGCAGATGATACTGTGTTGTTGAGCGAAGACGAAGCGGAGCTGCAAGGCTTGGTAGATGAGTTTGGGAGAGTGTGTAAGAAACGGAATCTAAAGGTGAATGTAGGGAAGAGTAAAGTGATGGTCTTCGAGAGAAGAGAAGTCAGTGAATGTACAGTGAGATTGGATGGGAAGGATATGGAGAATGTGAGTGCATTTAAGTACTTGGGCAGTGTGATGAGTAAGGATGGAAGTCTGGAGGGTGAAGTGCTCAAAAGGGTGCAGCAGGGAAGGAAGGTTGCTGGTTCGTTAAATGCAGTGATAAGAAACAGGGAGGTGAGCATGGAAGTGAAAAAGTTGTTACATGACAGTATTGTGATACCAACTCTGACATATGGAAGTGAAGCTTGGACCCTGTTGGAAGGACAGAAGTCAAGAGTGAGATCAGTGGAAATGAGTTATTTGAGAGGAGCATGTGGAGTCACATGGAGAGAGAGACTAACAAATGAGGAAGTGGAATGGAATGGAATATGAAATTTAGGCCGAAGGCCAAGCACTGGGACAAATGAGGAAGTGAAGGAGCGTTGTGGTGTGGTTGAGCACCTGATGGGAAGCGTTAGGAGAAGCACGTTAAGGTGGTTTGGGCATGTGGAGAGGATGGAGAGTGAAAGACTGACGAGGAGAGTGTATGTGATTGAGGTGGAGGGGCGAGAAGGAGGGGGAGGTCGAGGATGAGATGGAGGGATGGAGTGGAGAGGTATATGAGAGAGGGGGGTGTGAGTTGGGAACATGGTAGTGAAATGGCAGGGGACAGAGTGACATGGAGGCGATTTGTTTGTGGCCACCCCCTGTGGGATTGAGGCGTCTGGCAATAGATAGATAGATAGAAATTATGATTAACATTTAGGGTAATTTTTAACCCATTTACAGCATGATGAAAACAGGTTAGACATGAAAATCTTTATGGTAATCATCTTGCACACAAATCAAAGGCATTCACCTTTTTCAAAGCTGGTGCACTTAAAAACCATACATGAAAAAATTAAATTGAAAGCAGGAAATTATGATTAACATTTAGAGTAATTTTTTTACACATTTACAGCATGATGAAAACAGGTTAGACATGAAAATTATTATGGAAATCACCTTTCACACAATGTATGCATGAGATTAATGATATTCAAAGAACAAAACAAGGAATTTTGATGAAGTTAGGGTACTTACGAGAAAGATGCTGCCGTCCTTATGTATAACCCACTCGATCATCTCAGACTCTGACAGGAAGACCTTGCAACTCTCACACCTTTGCACTTCTGCTGCACTTTACAATCACCAGCACTTTCCACAACGTTTTCTTTTGCATAACGGATCACATCACTTCACTGCACTGTACATAACAGTAAATTCCCGTGTGGTCTAGTGACGAGTCCTGGAGAATTTAGTCACTGTCAGAGTCCGAGATGAGCTGACGGAGGCGACGTAGGGGCCTCTTGGTGGGACGTGGTGATACGCTATCCACTGCAGAGGACTCCGAAGATAGACGCAAACTAACATCCAGTGGTGACTCCGCCGTGCCTGATGTGTTGGGCTGTGGCTCGGAGCTAGAAGGCCTGTCTTGGTGAGATGATGGTGTGGAGCAAGGGCTGACGACGGCAGGATTGACTGGCCTGAAAAAACTGTCAATGGTGGATTGACGCAAGCGACGACGATTCTGACGATTAATGATGCACTGCATGAAAGCTCGCACTTCACCCACAAATCCCAAGGGCCCCATCTCCCTGTCGCAGTCCGGGTGTTCTAGGTAGTCAAGGACGAACTCCACATATTCCCAGAGAGTGCTCAGCTTGGGGATGGTTGGGGTAGTGGCAAGCCATGAGGAGTACGCATCATCCTCGCTGTCCTCGTCGGAATCTTCCTGCTGGGTACTCGGACCGGCAACAGTAGATGCGATCTCGGTATCAGACATGATCTGATACCCAGGATCGCCCTCGTCGTCATCCAACCACTCATGCACTTCGTCGACATCCACGACCTACAATAATGGGCTTGAGCCAGTGCATGCCATTAGCATTTGCACAGCACAAAGCAGACACCCGTTGCTTGGAGAGCTTTAGACCAGGCACACGCTTCTCCGTCTCCTCAGCGAGAGTGTTTGTGGGTACTGAACGATAAAATAGGCCAATTTCATCAGCGCTGTAGACTTGACCGAGAGTGAGGCCCTCCCTGTCAATCAAGCCATTCACCTTCTGCCGAAACTGTTCTATTCCTTTGTCGTTAGCGTCCAGAGCTTCGCCATGGGTCTTACGGTTGGTAAGTCCGTATCGTAACTTGAACTCGAAGAGCCAACCTTCAGATGCCTTGAAGTCTGGAGTGTCGTGTAGCCTTGCAAACTTCTCAGCAGCAGCTTTCAGCTCCGTTCCACGTACCAACACACCAGCAGCACATTGTTGTCGATACCAAATGAGCGTGGACCGGTCGATGTCTGGATACTTAGGAGTAAACATCACCTTCCTCTCCACGTTTCGTCTGGTCTTCGAAGCGAAATCAGCCGTGTACTGCTGTAGTTTGTCTCGGGACTTCTTGATATCAAACAAAGTGGAGCGAGGGAGGTTGAATTCACGTAGGATCCGTGATGTCGGCCACCCGGCGTCCACCTCCTCCAATATCTCCCTCTTCTTCTCCAGAGTCAGAACCACTTTCTTCCTCTTCTCAGGTGGCGGGGCCATCATCACACACATGATCAAGAAGGTGAATAGTAGCATCAAGCCCTGCAGGAGGTAGGGTATCACCACAAAACCAATCACTTCGGCCGCCATTGTCAGAGCGTGTTTACGAGCCAGCAGCGGAGCAGGAAATGAGACCGACAGACAGTCGCCACGCGCGAAAACACGGCCTATCGGCGCACGCGGGAAATTCAAACTGACGCGGTACAAAAAAGTCGGATTTTTTTCGGATTTTTTCTAATTTGGGGGCATTTTGGGTGGCGGACAGCCCATGATGTCCGAATAGCGATGCGTCCAAATACTGGGCGTCCGAATAGTAGAGAGATTACTGTACTCGTATTATATGTGACTAATCTTCATGAAATTATTGGTAGCACAAAGTTAAAGACATCACCCTAATGTTATTTTAGACTTTGTTTACTGCCCAACTGCCATCTCCTGTATGGAAGGCAAATAGTTTTAGTCATTTGCCACTCTTCTATAGTCAGTTTTGCTTTGTTGCAACATCTCATTCTGTGCATCCTGGTTGTAATTTGTTAGAACTTGCCATTTTTCTTGTTCTTCTAGTGATCCTAGATGCTACTAGAAATGGTAGTGTACAAAAAATGTATCAATCCCTCAAGCCCTCTACTAACTTCTTAGTCTGGGAGCTTAATATACTGTGTTTGTTTTAAATACCACTCTTGATTTTTACCTCCTATAAAAAAGGTTTTGACTGTATTTTTTTATTGCACAAAAATAAATGACTCTGCCTGAACATACATATCCAAGAAAACATGACACACCAACAACATATATGACACACCAATTCACCAACACTGCATCTACTATTTCTCTACCACATATGCATCAGTAAAAGTTATGAAATGAAGAGTTTTCTTTCACACTTTTTTGTTAATATTTGTGAAGAACTATAACAAGATGAAAAACTTGGTTCTTTTATTTTCATTATCTATCTGTTCTGTAATATGGGAAATGGTAAAAATAAGCAGAAGGAGCACATAAAACTAATATACATAATGTACAGTAACTAATATAAATCTGTATAGGAACTTGCTTGATATAAATGCTTTGGAGAGGGTATCAGACTCACGGTTACATCACCATACTCGCATACTGACATTAATACGTTATGCAGGTTAGTATAAGACAGAATTGGCTTCTTCAACTAACTGGCCCCGATTAACTGGTCAAAAGGCCGATTACTGATTAATCGGCAAAGTGGACGATCAGGCCGATTACCGACTGCCTACCAATTAATCGTCCCAACCCTAATCTTTTATTTGAGGAACATGGATTTGCTTCTGAATCACAACTAAGTAAGAGTATTAGAAGATGGCTGTTTATAGTCTGAACAATCCCCTTAACCCATCACGTCTGGGTGACATGTATATGTGATGCCCCGAGGACGTCCGGGTGACACGTATACATGATCCAGTGTTTCATGGTATTGTTTGAATATTACACGAGTTATTTTCACCACAAGCAGCCACTGGCAACCCTCCTGCACGTCACGCTCCAGTTACCTGTGTACTTCCATCGTGGATAGACCCGGGCAAAATGTTTCCTCTGTGTCCGGATCCTTGGCTGAGCGCCCGCAGGCACCGACTTCAACACCAATGAAGTCCAAAGGCCAGGAAAGAAAAGTCCTTAGTGATAGTGCAACAGGGAAAGAATTTGAGGTGACATTATCGCCAACTGTGAGTGAAGAAAGTGATTCTTCCACTCAGGAAAGCGACTGCCATAATAAGTGTCGATATTTATGCATCGTGTGAGGAGGGTGGAGGACATGAGTCCTCCACTGTGCATCCATCATTTCCCCCTCTACATTCATCTGCTATTTCCGATGATGGGAATGATTCAGAGGGTACTGATGATCATGGAGAGAGGGATATTGGCATGGATGAGATGGAAGAGGAGGTAGGGAGTGGAGAAAGGGAGGAGGTGGAGGGAGGAGGAAACGCGGTGCGTCGAGTCTCATGCCACCCCTCTGTCTATTTACGTGAATAATGGAAGTAGAAAGTTTGTTGCATGATGAAATCATTCCCCCCCCCATGTTAAATGTCACGACCAACTTGCCTAGTCCCGGGCTCCTATGTTTCTCATGGGGCAATGTAGAATTGGATGATGGATGGATGGATGAAAGTTTTCATGTATGTTTGTTATGATAAAAAGTACAAATCACAGGAAAAAAATTGTTATAGTGGAAAATATAGTGGAGTGGAGAAAGGGAAGAGGGAAGAAGGAGGAAAAGTGATGCCTCGCACCACCACTCTGTCTATTTATGTGAATAATGGAAGCATAAAGTTTGTTTCATAATGAAATCAGTGTCTTATTTTTTATTGAAAGTATTCATGTGTCTATATTTATTATGATGAAAAAGTCTAAATTACATGAAAAATATTTTGTTAAAGTGGAAAATACAGTATTTACGATTATGGACAGTATGTGAATAACTATTCTGTTCACAAAGTTTTTTTTTAGGTTTTATGTAGTAGTAGTAGTACTAGTAGTAGTGGTAGCAGTAGTAGTAGTAGTAGTAGTGGTGGTAGTATTTGTAGTAGTAGTGATGGTAGTAGTAGTTGTAACAGTGGTGGAAGTAGTAGTAGTAGTAGTAGTAGTAGTAGTAGTAGTAGTAGTAGTAGTTGTAGTAGTGGTAGTTGTAGTACTGGTAGCTGTTGTAGTAGTAGTAGTAGTAATAGCAGTAGTAATTGTAGTAGTTGTAATACCAAGACTTCTAGTCGCACAGTGGTGCCAGAATCAAGCAACAATGCATGCCAAACATACATCTCCATGTGTGTTTACCTAGCTGTATTTACCTAGTTGTGATATACTTTACAGGAAATGAGCTGTGCTCGTGGGGTCCCATCTCTGTTTCTCAGTGAGTCAAATTTCGCAATGAATTCGTTTAAGTTTTTAGATTGGACGATCTCTTTGTCCAGGCTATTCCACAGGTCTATGCATCTATATGGAAAACTATATTTCCTGATATCCTTCAAGCAACTTGGTTTTTTCACTTTCATTCTGTGTCCTCTTATTGCTCTTCCATCCCACACAAGCAGATCTTTCCTGTCAACTTTATCTACTCCCATCATGGCCCTGAACACTGCAATCATGTTGCCCCTCTCTCTCCTTTATGCTAAGGAAGGCAGATCCAGCTTTTCCAGCCTCTCTCTGTACGGCAGATCTGCCAGGCTAGGGACCGTCTTGGTTGCTGTTCTTTGTATTCTCTCGATCTTGTTTATACAGTAATCTCCCTACTATCCAGACGCCCAATAACTGGACACCCCACTGTCCGGACATCGTTGGCTGGGATGTTCACCCCCCCCTCCAAAAAAAAAAAAATCCCATTTTTTTTCTACACGTCAGTTTGATTTTCCCGCACGTGCCGACCAGCTGTGTTATCACGCCGCCCGCCTACCCTGGCTCTTCCCCAGTTCCTGCTCACCTGCCGGATCGTGCATACGCTCTCGCCATGGCCGCTCACATGCTCACTTTTGTGGTGGTGCCCTACCTCCTGCAGGGTTTGCTGCTCCTCTTCAGCCTCTTCATCGTGTGTGTGACTTGCCACTAGACCACACGGGAATTTACAGTTATGTGCAGTTGAAAAAGAAACAATGTGCAGTGTAAAGATATTAGAACAGAGTGAAAACAACTTGGTGAAAAGTGCTAATGAACACTGGTGAGATTGAAGTGCAGCACAAGTAAGAAAAGAGTTGTCAGTGTTGTTACGGTAATTCAGAGTGCCAAGGATTTAGTGAATTGCAATGGTGGACTCCTGCAGGTGCACCTTCATACTGTCAGAGTCAGGGAAGAGGGAGAGGGTTATTCGTCAGGACGGCCACAGCCTTGTTGTAAGTACCCTAACTACTGTACTGCAAAAATCCTTGTTTTGTTCTTCCCAATTCATTAATTTCATGTATAGGCTATGAGAAAGGTGATTTTCATAATGATTTTCATGTCTGTAACCTTTTTACAGCATGCTGTAAAGTGGTAAAAATTTGCCATAAATCTAAATCATCATTTTCTGTTATCAATTTATTTTTTTCAGGCATTGTGACCAATAGTATTTGAGTCTTTGAGTGCACAAGCTGTGAAAAAGGTGAAATTCAGCAATTTCCATGTCCGATGCTTACTTTCAACATGCTGTAGAAAGGTGAACATCTTTGCCATAATCACCTCTTATTCATCATTTTCTGGTAACAATTTATTTAATTCATGCTTTGTATCCCATATTTTAGTACATAAGATGCGAGAAAGGGTGATTTTCTTAATGATTACCATGTCCGATACTTACTTCCAAAATGCTGTGAGTTGGTAAACATTTCTGGCATTCTCACCTGTAAACCATCATTTTCTGGTAACAATTTATTTATTTCAAGCTTTGTATCCCATATTTTAGTGCATAAGATGTGAGAAAGGTGTCACGAATTTTCTACATCGTAACATCATGTTAAGCAAATCGTGACATCGAGTGATTTTGCGGGAGGAACGAATTATTATGAAATGTACGATGTTCGCTCATTCTCTCAAACCGTCCGCTCGCGTGCTTCTATTCGCTCAAGTTGTTAAAACTTTCATCATTCTACCGCGAGTAATTGTTTTTATGTGCGGGCGGTGCGTTCCTCTGAGTGATAATTTTTGAATTGTCGGTTCCGCTCTGAGCCGTTACACGCCGGCCGCACCCTCTTCCCACGCTCGTCGCGCTATGTATTCAAATCGGAGCTCAGTCTGTCTGTAGACGCGGTCCGTGCGGTACGCCTCGCATAAAGGCTCGAGTGATTTTCTTAGCGATTTCAGATCTCAGCTTGTGTTGCCGTGTATCCTGATAGCACCCACCTTTTGGTGATCGTCGCAGCAGCTCGGTCTCATCCATACCGATTAGCATTTTCTTGTTTTCCTAGGCTTAAGCTTTTGAGATATTTAGCTGTTTGTCTGAGTGAGTGAGTGCATTTCCCTTCCTTTGATTTGAATTGGAGTCATGTAACGTAAATTTATTTGCTTGTATTTAATAAATTTATAGTTCGTTTTCTTGAGCTTTGTTAAATGTAACAGTCGTGTTTAATTTTCCCACTTATTTAATATAGTTTTGCTACTCCACGTTAGCACAACTCTTTGTATTAAATCACGACTGGTACTTAGGCCAGCTTTTGGCATTAATCCTTAAATCCGTTGTGCTAGCTAGGAGTTCGGCTCAGCCAAGATCCTGTTTATCTTTATTATTATCATTTTTGAATGTTAAGGGGAGAAACTGACTTTCTTAGAGGTCAACGGTACAATATTACAGCCATATTGAGCGTCTAGTCTCTGCTGTGTACCGCTGAGAAAGTCTATAAATTCTCGACTCTAGAGAATTGGCGAAGTGAGCCAGCATAAAGTGAAATCGCTGCTTGATTTCACAAGTCTATTCTCTCGTAGTAAATGACTC
>JAGKTI010036141.1:0-11122 GCA_018397915.1 Birgus latro
AATATTGGGGGAGGGGTTGGGAGGGGTAGACCGAGAAAGACATGGGATGAGGTCATTAAATGTGACTTAAGGGTTAAGGGACTGAATAGGGAGGCTGCCAGAGATCGAGCAGCGTGGAGAGCCGCCATTAGGTGACCAAGGCCGACACATGCAAGCATGTTGGAGCCTTCAAAAACGAAACGAACGAACCTTTTTTCTAGCTGTTTTACTTAAGAACCATGCATGGAAAAATTAAATAGAAAGCACGAAATTATGATTAACATTTAGGGTGATTTTTTAACACATGTACAGCATGATGAAAACAGGTTAGCCATGAAAATCTTTATGGTAACCATAGGTTAGGTTAGGTTAGGACCGGACATGAAATTAACTGCTTCAACCTTTTTTCTAGCTGTTTTCCTTAAGAACCATGCATGGATAAATTAAATTGCAAGCAGGAAATTATGATTAACATTTAGGGTAACTTCTTAACACATTAACAGCATCATGAAAACAGGTTAGGCATGAAAATCTTTATGGTAACCATAGGTTAGGTTAGGTTAGGTTAGGACCGGACATGAAATTAACTGCTTCAACCTTTTTTCTAGCTGTTTTACTTAAGAACCATGCATGGATAAATTAAATTGCAAGCAGGAAATTATGATTAACATTTAGGGTAACTTCTTAACACATTAACAGCATCATGAAAACAGGTTAGGCATGAAAATCTTTATGGTAACCATAGGTTAGGTTAGGTTAGGACCGGACATGAAATTAACTGCTTCCACCTTTTTTCTAGCTGTTTTACTTAAGAACCATGCATGGAAAAATTAAATAGCAAGCAGGAAATTATGATTAACATTTTCGGTAATTTTTTAACACATGTACAGCATGATGAAAACACGTTAGGCATGAAGTTAGGGTACTTACGAACAAAAAGCGGCCGTCCTGATGTAATAACCCACTCTATCATCTCAGACTCTGACAGGAAGATGTTGCACCTGACACACCTTTCCACCTGAGAATCACCAGCACTTCTTACCAACACTTTCACCAAGGTTTTTTTTTTTTTTTATAACTGGAATAACATCACTGCACTGTACACAACAGTAAATTCCTGTGAGGTCTAGTGACGATCCATGGAGCCTTGTGAACTTCTCAGCAGCAGCTCTCAGCTCCGTTCCATGTACCAACACACCAGCAGCACGTTGTTGTCGATACGAAATCAACGTGGAGCGGTCGATGTCTGCATACTTAGGAGTAAACATCACCTTCCTCTGCACGTTTCGTCTGGTCTTCGATGCGAAATCAGCCGTGTACTGCTGTAGTTTGTCTCGGGACTTCTTGATATCAAACAAGGTAGAGCGAGGGAGGTTGAACTCACGTAAGATGCGCCCTGTTGACCAGCTGGCGTCCACCTTGTCCAATATCTGCCTCTTCTTCTCCAGAGTCAGAACCACTCTTTTCCTCTTCTCAGGAGGCAGGGCCATCATCACACACATGATGAATTCAGAAGGTGAAGAGCAGTATCAAGCACTGTAGGAGGTAGGGTATCACCACAAATGCAATCACTTCAGCCGCCATTTTCGGAGTTGTTCACGAGGGAGGAGGGGAGTGGGTAATGGCGACCGATAGTGGCGTCACGAGTGTAAACAGAGGGGATTGGCGCACGCGGGAAATTCAAACTGACGCGGTCCCAAAAAATCGAAAATTAATCAATTTTTTTCGGATTTTTTTTTTCATTTTGGGGGTTGGGCAGCCCAGAATGTCCGGTTATTGGACGTCCGGATATTAGAGGGATTACTGTAGTTGGAAAAGGATTAATAGGATAGTGTATGTGGAACTAGGCCAGATAGGAGATTAAAAACATACATAAAGCAAACAAAAAATTTGTTGTCGTGCTTCTGGTTGGCGCATCAACATCGCACTTCCGCTGTCATGCTGGCAAATATCCATGCTAGTAATACCAATATTATTCATGGCAAAAAACAATTTATTATGCATATCTATTTGAGGTGCTCGGGCAATGTAGGATTGGATGGTGAATGAATGAATGTCACTGTAAAAACAAGTAGTTGGAAAAGGATTAACAGGATAGTGTATGTGGAACAAGGCCAGATAAGAGATTGAAAAAAAAAAAATGTTTTGTATGTTTAGAATTTGAGTTACCAAGATCTCAGCAGTTGGATTTATGATGACGTGAAATCGCTTCGTCAAAATCTCAAAGGGTTAACATCATTCTGGGTCAGTTGAATGAAATGGGCCACTTTGTCATATTTATTTCAGAATACGTCATTACATTTTTTTTTTTTTTTTTTTAGATATTTTTGACAAATAACACCATTTTGCAGCAAAAAATATTGGTCTGGTCAGCTGTTTTTCACAGTTACAGTTGCCCTCTGATCCACTTGCACAGAAAAGGCAATTCACAAGTTCATTTAAACAGTTCCATTTTTTGGCTACATTTAGACAGTCTGCTTGTGTCTGCCATCCCCATAGACTGTCGTATCTAAAGGATAAAGAGACATGTTGCTTGACAGCTTCTATAGTCACTTGTTTCAGCATAGTTGACCAATAAACCCCAATCCTTATGAGTCTCATCTGGATGGACTGCCTTAATCCACCCAATTACCCAGTGTGTTACCTTTATTAATGTATTATTTTTACCTCACAGTGAGCAGAGTCAAAGGCCATTCCCGCCAAGCTTACAGCGCGCACCAATAAACAAACAGATTGAGACCCGGACACCGGATGGCAAGCGCAGGATTACCCCAATGTTCATTCCACCTATTGATGGGTATGTTATTATCGTCATCATCCCAACCTTTGTCTCCCACCCAGGGATGTGATGAGATAAAGTCCAGAGAGCAAGAAAAGAACCTGATAGAGGGAGAATTGAATAAGCCACATTCTTATTTGTTCATCATTCAAGCCCACAGAATCCTGACTGTACCGCATAGATACATCCATTCACAATTTCATTGTTATGGTAATAATATTTATCATCATCATCATCCTGATCTAGACCTTTTTTCCCACCCTAAGGTATGATTATTATCATCATCATCATCATCCTGATCTAGACCTTCTTTCCCACCCCAAGGTGTAATTATCATTATCATCATCATCATCATCATCATCATCATCCAGACCTCCTTTCCCACCCCAGGCCAGAGTGAGGTGTAGCAGCGTCCAGAAAGCCCAAGTTTGCCCAGTTCATTGGGCCATGCTTCCATTCACTTATCATTCAAGCCCAAGGTATCCTGGCTCCATCAGATAGGCCAAAAAATTTTCACCATGTTCTTTAGCTTCATATATACCTATCGGCCGTATGCTTAAAGCTAATGTAGGGCCTTTCCTAAGGTCCCTGTATCAAAATGGTATGCTGAAGTTTAAATTGGGAACGACCCCTGAATTTGTAGAGGTTGTCCAAAATTTTTTTTTTAGGGGAAGCAAGCTATGGCTTTCACAAACCTTATATTTAGTTATTCCATCCATCCATCCATTATCCAATCCTTTGTCGCCCCACAGAGGAGCATAGGAGCCCGGGGCTAGGCAAGTTGGTCCTGACATTTAAGATGAGAGTGACCAGCCTCACTCATCCCTGGGTGGCATTACATGAGCAATAAACCCCAACCACCCATCGGATATGAACCTTCACCGGCTCAATCCGATTGGAGTGCCATAATTACCCACTAAACCACCAGGCGCCAAAATTTGGTTATATGGTTACCACCCAGTGTAGTAAATGGTATCCTGGTGTACAGGAAACCATTTGGCTTGTCACTCCATGTAGAGTCACCCACAGGCAAAACAAAATAACACTGTAGCTCCAGAAATAATTGAATAATGTAAATAATTTATGTAAAAAATATTTTAACTTGCTAAAAATGCAATGCAAACATACAGTGAAACCAGACTGTTGGTTATTAAACCTGCAGGCTGTACCTTACCAAGTACAGTTTCAGGTCAGGCTTGGGCCCTTCTCTGCCCTAGTGATACATGCACTTTTTTTTTTTTTTTTAGAGTAGTAACAGTAGAGGAGATTCTAAAACTGACATGTGTAAACCACTTTCATACATTACCCAAGTGATTTAACTGAATATCAGACGTTCAGTCATTGCTACAGGTAATAGTATACGAACATCTTATATACACTACTGTATATATCTATACAGTATATACTGTGGTAGGTGGGGGCGCTCACCATCCACTCACTCTATGTAGTACTGCTCTCGGGTGCTTGCCCATTCCTCTCCTCCATCCTTCTTTCCATCCATTCTCTTCTGTCTCTTTCCTTCATTCTTTCCTCGTCCTTCTACCTGTGGGTGACTTTACTCTCCTTCTTCTGCCTTTCTTTCCTTCATTCTTTCCTCTTTCTGCCTATGGATGACTGTACACTGAGTGACAAACCAAATGGTTTCCTGTACATGAAGAAACCATTTACTACGCTGGGTGGTAACCATATACGGTAAACCCTTCATAAGCCGAACTATATGGGGCCCTACCCTGGTTCGAATTACCGAATTTTCCGTCTTACCGAATTTTCACTCCCCACAATTGCTAAATTACCGAATTTTCCCCCCAAAATTTGCTAAGACAATACCTGTTACTTGTCCTTTCAACACTAAATTAAAGAAGCATACTGTATATAAATAAGTTATGACAAAAAACAATTTAGTGCATTTAATATACCTTTAACCCCTTCAGTGCTGGGTGTATTTTCATTTTGTTCTTGCTGCCACCAGACAATTTTAGTCAGTGTAGGTTGGATCTGTGGAAGTGCACGGGGTTGGTACATCCTTTGTTAGCCCCTTCAGTATGTGAGTCCAGTCCTGAGCCATAAAATCGGCTGGAGGAAGCGTAAATAAAGTAGAAATAGATGTCACAGTACTGAAGTGGTTAATTGGTAGAAAATCATTCACAGAGGCAGTACAGACCGTCGCCAGCATGTGTTGGAGATGGATTTTCACCCCCCCAAATTGCAAAAACAATACTCATTACTTGTCTTCTTAACACTAAAGTAAAGGAGCATATACAGTGTATAAATTAATAAAGAAAGACAAAAAAGAAAGAATTCAGTGCACATAATTTGCCTTTCGTTAGAGGCAGTAGATTTGTCTGCAGTTTGTTTTGTTTTGGAGACGGAGGTGGTGGAGGTGGTTGAGTTCACGCTTGAATGTAAATTCTAAACAGTACCTAGTATTTATTTCACTCTACATTAAGAACTAAACTTAAATGTAATCACTGTAATAGACTGCAGTGTAACACCTTTCGTTAGAGGCAGCAGATTCGTCGGCAGTTTTTGTTTTGTTTTGGAGACGGAGGTGGTGGAGGTGGGTGAGTTCACACTTTAACGTAAATTCTAAACAGTACCCAGTATTTATTTCACTCAGTATTAAGAACTAAACTTAAATGTAATCACTGTAATAGATTGCAGTGTAACACTTTCAGTAATAATAGTACTGAACTTTAATCATGATCACTACACTAAGTCACACACGCATATTTTCTTTTTTTTTAAACTTCATTCCTTTACGACTAGAGGTGCCAGTATCACTTCTTTTAAGCTTTGAACCTTCCATGGCAAGGCAGAAGGCAAAAGGAGAGCACTGCTCAGTACTAGATGACAGTAAGAATGGCACAACTACCATCTCCAAAAGCAAGCAGCAGACTGGCGCCACGTGTCCGCCTGGCGTGTCTGCCTGGCACCATTTCTCCCCCTACTTTCGCATTTCAGCCTACTATCATACGTGGTCTCGGCCTGAGTTCGGCTAACCAAAGATTCCGTCTTCTAAAAGTTCGACTTATGGAAGGTTTAATGTAACTAAATTTTGGCACCTGGTGGTTTATTGGGTAATTACGGCGCTCCAGTTGGATTGAGCCGGTGAAGGTTTATATCCAGGGGATGGTTGGAGTTTATTGCTCACGTAATGCCACTCAGGGATGATTGAGGCTGGTCACTCTAATCTTAATGCTTAAACCGCGGGGTTGTCGGAGACGCGCCATGCCCATCCCGTGAGGTAAATCCGCGCTGCGACTGACTTTTTTTAAATATTTGCCAAAAATCAGTTATTAGTCCTAGAATATTATAATTACTTATGCATATGGCACATACTTTCTCCTGGGATGTTTTTTTTAGCACTCGTCGACTACCGTAGGACTTGTGGAGACTTCTGAATTTGGGTAACTAAGTCTCCACTTTACACTTCCCGACTTCCCGTAATATGAATACCACTGCCAGATAATAACACTAGAAACACTATTCAGTGATTTCCAAGTAGTTTGGAATCCGTACTAAAAAAAAAAAAAAAACGCTGTGAAAGCAATGTAAAATACGAGTGCGTATGAGCCTCCCACTCACGCTAATTTGCCGCTCGTATTGTCATTTCTCATTCATATACACACTCACATTTTATTATTTCTAGTACTTTATTACACTTATATATATTTACAGTCCTTTACCGCTTCCCACACGATGTTTAGTAGGGGTAGAGGTCACAGGGCCTTTTATAATGGGCGCAAAAGCGGCAGAAATGGAGGGGCACGACTGCGACGTGCCTCCAGCTTGAAGGAAGGGAGTGAACTGAGATGTAGGTATCTGGGTAGCCAAGAGTTGAAAATGTCAGCTGCTAATGTATATGCTAAGAAAAGGTCGTAGGAAATCTAGACAATACATAATAAATTAGGTAGTTCCAGGTGAATATAAATGTCACTCAGGCTTCTCCCTTCCTTTCTTATATACATCTATATTACGAGAATAGCTCATATGGCATATTTCACAGGGAAAAAAGCACGGGAAATTAGCGAACGAGTGAAGGTTGGATGTTGCCAAGTGATAATTTGGCAATTCCACATGTATGACACTATCAATTACCTTATTTTTTTAATATATATATATTATTTTGTATTTCAGTGGATGAAATCAGTGGAAAAATCGAGGAAGGTCTATGTAGTGCAGAGCGGCTGAGCAGATGACACAGAGGGTAATGGAGGGGATGTAGGGAGGGGTGTCTAGAATGGGGGGGAAATGGCTAAATTATCAACAATGAATGGGAGTACTGATGACATTAGCAGCTCTGACTATTGTTGGACATTAGCAGTGCTGATAGATGATACAAGTCACCACCTGAAAGCCCCGGCGAATTCAAAACAACACAAAATCACAAAAGTGACGCCCCGCTGTATGATCCATTGCGCCCGAGCGTCATGGAAGTGACAACCCGCGGTTAAGGGGTTAAATGTCAGGACCAACTTGTCTAGCCTCGGGCTCCTACACTCCTCAGGGGGCAATGTTGGATTGGATGATGAATGAATGAATAATATATTTATTTTTTTTATTTGTTGCCAGATGCCATAATCCTGTAAGGGGTGGGCATTTGACTTTGAGTTATTTGTTTTACAGGGAGGGGCACTAACCCTCACCAACCCACTTGTTGACACATAGGAAGCATGTATGGTTTGGTTATAAGGTTACCACCCAGTGCTGTATACGGTTTCTTGGCTTACAGGAAACCATTTGGCTTGTCACTCAATGTAAACCACCTGTAAAGGAAAGAAAAGCAATAAGAAGTGACAGGAAATATGGGAGAAATAGGAAGAGAGGAGAGCAGGCATGGAAAAAGAATGATAAAGGCTAAGGAAGAAGTAGGCACCACTACATCAAGTGAGTGGATGATGGTCGCCATCTGATGGCTCTGTAGCTATTTCTTCTACTGATAAAGCAGAGCTCTTCGCTCAGACTGTCTCCTCCAATTCCACCTTAGACGATTCCGGTGCTATTCCTCCATCACTTCCCCCGTCTGACTTCCTCTTGACTGACATTAAAATTTCTACAGCTGATGTATTTTCTGCCATCACTGGCCTCAGTACTAACAGGGCATATGGGCTTGTTCGAGTCCCTCCTGTTGCCCTCAAAAACTGTGTATCTGTGCTTACGCCCTGCCTAGGTAAACTCTTTCGCCTTTGTCTGTCAACTTGTACCTTTCCTTCTTGCTGGAAGTTTGCTTTCATTCAGGCAGTCCCAAAGAAGGGTGACCACTCCCAACCCTCTAACTATCGTCCAATTGCTTTAACATCCTGTGTCTCAAAAGTTTTCGAGTCATTTCTTAGCAAAACAATTTTAAAGCATCTTTCCTGTCACAACCTTCTTTCTGATCGTCAATATGGGTTCCGTCAGGGACGCTCCACTGGCGATCTTCTCACCTACCTTTCAGACTCCTGGTCATCCTCCTTTCGGGACTTTGGTGAAAGCTTTGCCATTGCACTTGACATCTCAAAGGCTTTCGATCGAGTCTGGCATAAATCTTTAATTTCCAAACTGCCCTCCTAAGGTTTCTATCTTTCTATCTGTGCCTTCATCTCTAGCTTCCTTTCTGGTCATTCTATAGCCGCTATTGTAGACGGCCATCGTTCTTCTCCTAGACCTATCAACAGTGGTGTTCCTCAGGGCTTTCTCCTATCACCAACTCACTTCATTTTATTTATCAATGACTTTCTAAGCTGAACATCTAGCCCTATCCACTCATGCTGATGATTCCACCCTTCACCTTTCCATTCGGTTTCCGCATCGTCCATCTCAGCAATTACTTCAACAAAAAAGGGATGAGGCTGTGGCACACCTAATGTCTGACTTGGCTCGTATCTCTGATTGGGGTAAAAGTAATCTTGTTATTTTTAGTGCATCAAAAACTCAGTTCTTACACTTATCAACCCGACAAAAGCTTCCTCAAGATTACCCACTAATGTTTAATAATGTCCAGCTCAGTCCTGCATCATCCTTGAACATGCTTGGGGTTTCATTCTCTTGAGATTTCTCTTGGAAAGAACATATTACATCTCTTGTGAAATCTGCTTCCAAGAGATTAGGTGTGCTAAGCCGATTCCGAACTTTCTTTACCCCTACACAGTTGTTGACCTTGTACACGGGTTTTATTCGCCTGTGTATGGAGTACAACTCTCATGTGTGGGGAGGCTCCCCACATGTAGCTCTTCTCAATAGGGTGGAGTCAAAGGCTTTTCGTCTCATTAACTCTCCTCCTCTTACTGATTCCCTTCAACCTTTGTCTCTTCGCCGCACTATTGCATCTTTATCTCTCTTCTATCGCTACTTCAACGGTCACTGTTCCTCTGAACTACTTGCATCCCTCCACCTCTATGACGGGCATGTAGTACCCGTTTAGCAACAAACTCTCATCCCTTTTCTGTCCACCTCTCTAATGCAAGAGTTAACCATTACTTCCAGTCCTTCATTTATGCAGCTGGTCAACTCTGGAACTGTCTTCCCCTGTCTGTATTTCCTACTTCCTATGATCTCCAGTCTTTCAAACGCAGTGTGTCCAGACTTCTTGAAATGAATGGATCTTGAATTTGGCTCTCTTTTGTATTGTTTTTGCTTTTTCTTGGAAGGAACAGTATGCAGGCCTGTGACCTTTGGTTCCTTCTTCCTTGCATTAAAAAACAAAAACAAAAAAAACACTTACACTAATAATATATACAGTAATCCCTCCATTATTCGACACAATAGAGCGAAAGGCATGTCCGAATATTGGTTTTGTCCGAATATTGGGCCCTGAAGCTCCAGCACTGGTCATTCATGACCCTAACCTAACCTAACCTAAATAAGAAAACTACCTTCCTATCTCCCTACTGGACATGTATAGCACTTATTTAGGTCCCTTTTCACATAAATAATGCACACAAAGCATGAATTAATTGAATTTTAACCAAAAAATGATGATTTAGAGGTGAGTGAGGCATAGGTGGTCAAAACTTGCCAGCATAGTATAAGTAAGTATCTGACATGGAAATCATCTTTTCTCACATTTTATGCACTAAATTATTGGATACAAAGCATCAAATACAGTAAATTATGTAAATTGCTACCAGAAAAATGGTTAGGTTAGGTTAGGTTAGGTTATGACCGGACATGAAATTCACTGCCTTTCACCTTTTTCATAGCTGGTGCACTTAAAAACCATGCATGAAAAAATTAAATTGCAAGCAGGAAATTATGATTAACATTTTTGGTAATTTTTTAAGACATTTACAGCATGATGAAAACAGGTTAGGTATGAAAATCTTTATGGTAAGTATAGGTTAGGTTAGGGTAGGTTAGGTTAGCTTAGGACCGGACATGAAATTCATTGCCTTTCACCTTTTTCATAGCTGGTGCACTTAAAAACCATGCATGAAAAAATTAAATTGCAAGCAGGAAATTATGATATAACATTTTTGATAATTTTCTAAGACATTTACAGCATGATGAAAACAGGTTAGGCATGAAAATCTTTATGGTAAGCATTGGTTAGGTTAGGATAGGATAGGTTAGGTTAGATTAGGTTAGGTTAGGTTAGGTTAGGTTAGGTTAGGTTAGGTTAGGACCGGACATGAAATTCACTGCCTTTCACGTTTTTCATAGCTGGTGCACTTAAAAAGACCATGCATGAAAAAATTAAATTGCAAGCAGGAAATTATGATTAACATTTTTGGTAATTTTTTAAGACATTTACAGCATGATAACAGGTTAGGCATGAAAATCTTTATGGTAAGCATAGGTTAGGATAGGATAGGTTAGGTTAGGTTAGGACTGGACATGAAATTCACTGCCTTTCACCATTTTCATAGCTGGTGGACTTAAAAACCATGCATGAAGAAATTAAATTGAAAGCAGGAAATTATGATTAACATTTAGGGTAATTTTTTAATACATTTACAGCATGATGGAAACAGGTTAGGCATGAAAATCTTTGTGGTAAGCATAGGATAGGTTAGGTTAGGTTAGGTTAGGTTAGGTTAGGTTAGGACCAGACATGATTCCGAACTTTGTTTACCCCTGCACAGTTGTTGACCTTGTACACGGGTTTTATTCGCCCGTGTATGGAGTACAACTCTCATGTGTGGGGAGGCTCCCCACATGCAGCTCTTCTCAATAGGGTGGAGTCAAAGGCTTTTCGTCTCATTAACTCTCCTCCTCTTACTGATTCCCTTCAACCTTTGTCTCTTCGCCGCACTGTTGCATCTTTATCTCTCTTCTATCGCTACTTCAATGGTCACCGTTCCTCTGAACTGTCTGCTTGCATCCCTCCACCTCTACGACGGGCACGTAGTACCCGTCTAGCAACAAACTCTCATCCCTTTTCTG
>JAGKTI010036143.1:0-11122 GCA_018397915.1 Birgus latro
ATCTTCGGGATGTAAAGAATTTTATTTGTGTGTGTGTGTGTGTGTGTTTTTTCATCGTCATCAGCAGCAACAGCATCTTTGTCGTCATCTCCGTCATCTTTGCCATCATCATTGTTATTGTCATCATTGTTGTCCTTTCACATCTAGTACCTCCTTTACACAATCTGATGTTATAAATTCCCAAATAAATACAGCAATTTCTCTAAACCAGGACCTTTCTAAAATTAATCAGTGGGGACAAACAAGTCTGGTCTCATTTATTGCTCAGAAAACAAAATACGTTAATTTCTTCAACAGAAAGAATTCCTTAACTCCCACATAATTTTTAATTATATCAATATTCCCATATCCACTACAGTTGATACCCTAGGTGTCACACTAAACATCAACTTAAGTTGGACAGCTTATGTTAAATCCCTTGCTATAAATGCTTCTAAAAAATTGTGACTTCTGTACACAGTTTGTGAATTCTTCACTGACGAGCAGTTGGCCACAATATATAGAAGTCATGTGCGTTCTCAGATTAAATACTGTTCACCACTGTGGAGTGGATGCAAAGCAGTTGCATTGAGGCAGTTGGACAAAATTCAAAGTAAAGCCATTAGATTGATCAGTAAAATAATCCTGCCATTGCGCTGGACCTTCCTCCATTATCAGTACGTAGAGATGTTGCACGTTCAGCATTATTTTACCGATATTTTTACCGCAGGTGCTCTGACGAACTTGCTTCAATTGTGCCTCCCCTTCACATTTTCTCCCAAAATATTCGGACAGCTGGGGGCACCCATGAAGTTACGCTCTCTCCCCTGCATTGCAGAACCTCTGCTTATCAAAATTCATTTATCTCGAGAACTACTACTCTCTGGAATTTACTTCCTGGGAGTTGCTTCCCACAAACATTTAATCCATAGCACTTTTATTTAAATCCAGTTGTTATAAATATTTTATGAATGGAGGATGCCTTTAGGCACATGGACTTTTTTTTTTTTCCTTAGTTTTTCCTTCCTCATTCTTTGTCTCTTTAAAAAAAAAAAAAATATTGTCATCATCATTGTTGTCTTCATCATCATTATCGTCATTGTCATAACCAAAACCTTAGTTCCCGATAATAAATAGAATTGGTTGAATTATAAAAGCAAAAATAGAAAATCAGTTGCTAATAGCTTGCCTGAAGGGACATTTGTATCTTGGATGTGAAGGATTTTATTTGTTTTTCATGATCATCAAAACATTGTTCCATATAATAAGGGTCAGTAAGATAAAAAAATAAAAATAAAGACATGGAATTGATTATATTAATACCTGAGGGGACAGTCAAGCCCATATTTTAGTGAAAAATTTTATCTAGCTTCTGTCATCATCATCATCATCATCATCATCATCATCATCATCATCATCATCATTAAAGCCAGATTTCCCAGCAGCCTCTTTAATTTGATGACGTCCTTTGCTTTCGTCTTCTTGCTGTCTCTGGACAAATTTATTCATTGCAGGAAATAGTTTTTGTGCTGAAGGGTTTAATGACGTAATTATCTCATTCCTCCACTCTGGAAGGTTTTAAGTCGAAGTTACAAGATGCGGACACAGCATGAATGGAATTAGGAACCTGTGAGACAGTCTCATAGGGGCGGTTTCTTATCTGTGGTTGGTCAGTCAGCTTGATCAGGTCTGCTTGATCTGTAGGCTGAGGTTGAGCAGCAGCAGCAGCAACAACAAATATATGATCTTGTTGATGAAATTAATGAATAGGATTGGTAGGTTTAAAAAAAGACCATCAATCCATCCATCATCCAATCCGATGTTGACCCATGAGGAACATAAGAACCCGAGGCTAGGCAAGTTGTTCCTGACATATAAGATGAGAGTGAACAGCAATAGGAACCCATGAACTTAGGAGACATATCAACAGAGTGCATTATCCACTATAGTAGGTTAATACATCCATTCACTTTCCATTTAATTCTACAGTATTCCTGGCTCCACTGTGCTGACAAACAAGCCACTTTTTTTTTTTTCAGTCACTTCTGATGATGTAGTTTGTACAAGTATATATGGTATTTATGCCATCTTTAGGGGATTTTATTGAGCAACTATTTTGTAAGTACAGGGTAGTTGAATGGTGCTCTGTTTAACCCTTTCATTTTGAGAAATCTCATTTTTAGTTAGAATAAGTCAGGTGGTAGAAAGAGTAAAACGGAAAATATTTAAATGCAATTGAAAAACGTGCATAGGAGAAAGTTGTTCTTTAGAATGTGGAAGGGGTTGGCAGAGATCAATAGTGAATGATATGTGAACAATGGATGATCATGGTATTTGCATCACTCATGAAAGAGCCTAGTGGTTCTGTGGCTAGAACACCCTAGTCAGAGTGACAGCCTTGCCCAGGTTTGATCTCCAGGAGGTGACTGGAGGTTTTTTGATCATTTAGTTAATGCATCAAGGGAAGTACGTTGGTCATCATTCGTTCATTTGCTTATAAAGGTTCCATCCTGCTTGTATGTGTCATCCTTGGTCACCTTATGGTGGCTGTCCATGCTTCTAAGTCTCTACCAGCCTCACTAGTTAGTCCTATATCCCAGAGGTCACATTCTGTTATTGTACTCTTAATTCAGACCTTCTGTTTACAGTTTGCTCACCACATATGTGGTGTACTAGCAACAGTAGTGGTGTTTCAAGGCATGTGAGTGGGTTTAAGAAAGGATCCTAAAACTGCTACAGCGCAAACTGCATACTGTACTAACGTATCTTTTTAATACACTGAATTCTGATCTATATTATCAGAATTATTATTTTACCATTATGATCATTGGCCAGTGATGGTAATCTGGTTTTTTGAAGAACAACAGTGATTTGGTCATGCAGGTACTGTATAGGTGACATATCTGATGACTGATCTGAAGAATGGGTGATGAGAAAAAGCTGTTTACAGTACATACCAGTAAATACTGATATGAATGTTAGGTTACGATAGGTTAAGTTCGGGTAGGCTAGATTAATTCATTAGACGTCACCCATCCAGCAACTAGCATTAAAGATAGGACACTCCAATGTGGCACATGGAGTAGAAACGGGCACAGCACTTGGCATCGTCCACTTCACTGCGAGAACTGTGGATAGCGGCGCATTCAGTCGGGGGTAAATTAGGTTCACGTGCATCCCACTCCTCTGTAGCCACTGGACGTCCTGAGAGCCAAGCCTGAGCCTTCACTCCAACCCATACCCACTCTGAAAATTTAAGGTGTTCCGTAAATACTGCTATGCTAGAAACTCCCCTGGATGCATCTGATGTGTTGTGGGGACAACACAGTCTGCTGGTGTGGGCATGGGTGAAGCAGTGGGTGTAGGAAATGAAAAAAATGATGCAGGTTAGACACTGATAACAGAAAGCGGACAGGGTGAGTCAGTGGATGTGGGAAATAAGTAGCTGATGCAGGTTAGACATTAATAATGCTGCTGGATCCAAATCCGTAACACATGAGATATCGTTTTGTTTATAAAGGCTCCAGCATGATTATATGTGTCACCTAATGGCAGCTGTCCATGCTTCTTGATCTCTGGCAACCTCCTTATTCAGTCCCTTATCCCTGAGGTCATACTCCATGACCTCGTCCCAGGTCTTTTTTGGTCTGCCTCTCTCACTCCTACCCCAGCATTCACACTCCTCACTTGTTGCACCCAATTGTCATCCCCCATCCTCTCCACATGCCCAAACTACGTGCCCCCCTTCTCCACGTGCCTCCCTCATCACAACACCAATACACTTCAGTCCCATCCCTCCTCTCAACACTTCCATTGTAAACCCAGCCCCCTCCCAAACCCTCGCATTCAAGGATGCACTGCACATCCACCTAATCACTGTCATTTCTGTACATTTGAGCCTACGAATATTCTCTTCCTTTACTGTCCAGGTCTCACCGCCATGCAGCATTACACTCCCAACATGCCACATACAAAAATCCCTTAGTATGGAAGGAGAGCCCTCTCAATGTCATGAGAGGCAATAGCTCCCTGAACTCCATCCACCCACTCCTCACTCTAGCCACAGAGCTACTTCCAGCCCCACCTCCAGCACATAACATGTCTACCAAGTAAGAGAACTCTTCCACATACTCAAGAGACTCATGTTCTCACAAACTAATGTAAATCTTCACCAGAAAGCCTGCATGCCACTTTAAATTCTGTTACGGATCATGGAAAAAGAAAAACAAAAAAAAGAAAACTAAATATTTGAAGCCATTCTACCAACTTAACACTTACATCACGATCCTGTCCTCAAACCTAGATATGAAAGGTATACTGCCCCACCGTGTACATCCGTAATCAAAAGTTTGCTGACACTCACTGCTGACTGAGGCAGTGAAAGAAGTTACATATTTTGATGTGACAGCAGTATGAAGCTCTGAACAAAACAGCATAAGGAAGGATACTCGGTCGTTTGGGGAGGAATGAAAATCATGGAAAGAAGAACACAGTGCTTGCTTGTGAACTTTTGATCATAGCTGAACAAGGAGAAATCTCGCCGGTAAAGAGGCTCCTAAGCACCTTTTCTTTAGCGATTCATTTCTGGATATGGCTGGTTACCATCCTTTTGTACATTTCTGTGCATATTATGGTGATATTAGAATGATTTAAGTAACATAGACAAGGGTAGGAAGGTGTAATAAGTAAAGTAAGTCGCTTAGGTAAAGGTGTTAGGTAATCGAGCATCCTTAACCAGCTAAAATGCAGGCCTTATCGATGAGTTGTAAGAGCCAAGACCTGTAGAATGTTAAAAAAGTTGTAAAAATCTGCAATAGAAGTCTGCATGAAAACATCCACATGCTGCAATAACTCAAGAAACCACTAATGGATTAACTGTTCCCTGTATCTGCATGCTGCAATAATTCAGCACTATTGGAGTAACTATTCCCAATATCCACATGCTGCAATAACTCAAGACAACACTATAGGATTAACAGTACCCTATATCCACACGCTGCAATAACTCAAGACAGCACTAAAGGATTAGCTATTTCCTACATCCACACACTGCAGTAACTCAAGGCAGCAATGGATTAACTGTTCCCTAGATACAGCACTTACCGGCAAACTTAAGCAGTATGGGATTAACTGTTCCCTGTACACAGCACTTACCGGCAAACTTAATCCCTTGATTATATGGACTTTTATAATATCCTGCTTAGACTGGTCCCGTCTATGATTTGGACTACAGTAACCTACTTTTGGTCCTCGCAAGGGGAAATATGGTATGGTTCGTCATGGAATTGGTGTGGATGTGATTGGAAGTGTTAAGAGAAATGCTTTGAGGTGGTTTGGCCTCGTGGAGAGGATGAAGAATAAGAGACTGACTAGAGGAGTGTATGTGAGTGAGGTGGAGGGGGAGAGTAAGGATGAGATGGAGGAATGGAGTGGAGGGGTACATGTGAGAGGGACGGGTGCATTGGAGGGAGGGCAACCACATGGCGCAGGACTTTGTGACGTGGAGGCTATGTATGTGTGGCCACTTCTTTAGGCGTGTGGCAATAGATAGATACGAGTAACTCCCTCAAGATGCACTTCATCACGGTTTGACACTCAAGACGGATGCAAGGTTAAGTTTTGCCATCCCCCCCCACAAAAAAAAAACTCTTACCACCAAGTTTACTGGTCTCTGTGTACTTCAGATTACTCTTAGTCAAGTTTACGAGTCTATGTACTTCAGATTACACTTACCGCAAAGTTTACGGGTCTCTGTGTACTTCATATTACACTTACCATCAAAATTACGTGTCTGTGTACTCTATATTACACTTACCATCAAGTTCACTGTTTGTGTGATCAGTCATGCCCCAGAAGTCCCCAGCAACATACAGGTTGCCTCCCAAGCCCTGACAGTTGGCCCTGGCATCGTCATAATTCAGTTTATTTGTCTCCACATAAATGCACTTCTTCTCAACTAACTTCGAAAACTCTGCGTTGGTGGCCGCGGTACCTGCGAAAATAAGATTGGTTACGAACTAGTGCGAAAAATTAGGTTGATCAGTGATAAAAAACAAACAAACAAGATCATAAGGAGTAAAATAATGCAAAAGGGGGGAGAAGGAGGGAGAGGTCGGGGATGAGATGGAGGGATGGAGTGGAGAGGGATATGAGAGAGGGAGTGTGAGCTGGGAGGAGGTCAGGGAAATGGCAGAGGGTGACATGAAGGCAATTTGTTTGTGGCCACCTCATACTGGATTATGGCCTCTGGCAATAGACAGAAGCCGTCTTTGCTATCCTTGCCTTATTCTCGTAGCCACTCAGCAGAAAATGTTCCCCACCACCCTATTACCAGTTACTATTTTCCTGAGTTATCCTTAATATTTTGCCCTGTCCTAAGATCTTACTTATATATGGCTCAGTGCTGTATGTATATTTGTATTTAAGGTCTGTGTATAAAGTATTTAAGTGGTTGTAGCCTACTGTACATCTGTAATCTGAATATACTTGTGAGGCACCATGGAAGAACTACTGTAATATTTTTGAAGTATAATAGCGATAACGTGAGGTCCCTAAGGAGTCCCCCAGCCTTCCTGTTTGTGTATAAAATGGCCGTTATACTAAATGTCATTCACTTTTTTCACCCCTGAAGATGTGACGACACGAAAGCACTCGGAACATTTCGTGTTTTCCTCTGTGTTAGCGTAACTATCGTATAAATATCAAATTTACTCTAACGTGGCCCAGAGTTTCGTCCTGTTGCAGCTTATATCACGTAGGCCAAAAAGAAAAAGATAGTACTATCGCTCTACATTTTTTCCATAGCACTTCGTAACTAGCAGCGTATTGTAGTGTTAATCTCTTGTTATACCTCAGTAATAACGATGGAGAGACAGTAATTTTAGGCCAAGTTAGAGTAAAAGGGTATAGCTCTCGGCCAGACAATGATTACGTCACGGGACAGGAACCGTAGCCCAGTAGACGGGATTATTTTGACTGAAAAATGAACCATTAGAGAAGGCGTTAAGGGAGTTTGTATTTTATCCATATGCCAAGAGAAGTGACGCATAATGTAATAAAATATGTGGTAGTATAAAAAAGGAACTAAAGGCAAGGGATTGCACACACACACAACAGTAGTATCAAAAAGGAACCAAAGACGGTGTTTCTGGATTCAGGGAATTGCACACACACACACATACACACAAGTGTGCAAAGACCAGATTGGGATTATAAGTTAGGAAGTAAAACCCTACACGTATCGATCAGAAAGAGAGAAGGACTTAGATGTGACTATCGATAACAGATCTCCGGCTGACCACATAAGTGAGAAGATACAGAACATGTATACATTGCTTGCAAATATGAGAACAGCATTCACATACATAAATGAAGACATGCTGAGGAAGATAATAACATCATTCATCAGACCAGTCCTGGAGTATGCATCACTAGTCTTTTTTTTTATTTTATTTTTTTTATGTGTCCGACTCTGGGCATAGGCTTTTACAGCCTGCTGTCAAGGCCCAGCCGTCCTCCTACATACCATACACCTCTACATGTCACCACTTCGGCGCTAACACCCACCGTCCATATTGAATACATGCTAGGGCTGTCTCATACAGGACTGGTGTATTGGTATTAGCGGGGTTATTTTTATGACATGTCGGCGGGTCTTCTGGTAGATCAGTAAAGCCTGATTTAATGAAATTCAAATCCTTAAGCTGTTCCCTGCCCCAGCGAGGATTCGAACCTGGGTCCCTCGGGACTGCAAGCCAACTCTCTACCGATCGAGCTACCGCCTCCCCATCGTCATCTCAAGAAACACATAGATAAGACTGAAAAAGTTCAAAGGGCCGTTACAAGATGGGTACCAAGCTTAAGGGATCTAAGCTATGAAGAAAGACTAGAAAAACTGAATCTGCCAACATTACAGGAGAGAAGGAAAAGAGGAGACATGATTATGCTATATAAATGCATATCAGGGAAGGAGAAAATAGACATAAATGAATATATAACATATGGGGAAGCATCAGCAAGAGGACACTGCAAAAAACTGCATAAAATGAGAGGTGATAAAGACGTAAGGAAATTTAGTTTCCCAAATAGGGCAATTGATCAGTGGAATGCGCTACCGAATGAAATAGTGTGTGCCAAATCAATTCATAAATTTAAGATGTATGATAAAAATGTTTTAAGACACGGGACAGTACGAGCTTGACTCTTTCCTCTAAAGATACAATTAGGTAAGAACACACATACACAGCCATGGTCGTGAAAGGACTTTACCTGGTACCAAGACTCCTCCCTCACAGATACTGACGGTACAGTTGTCACTCACTTCCGTCTGCCCCTCCTCACACTCTGTTGTAAGTAAATAACAGAGATATGCAGAGGTAAATGTAGACAATTACAAACAAATATAAAAGTTAATACACATAGAAGATGTACAGTTGCTTTTCTTACATTAAAAGAAAAAATGGAATCTGCATAACCTTTCCTGCAATATGTGTGATTTATGTGCTCACTTTCCCTATTTCTGATTGTTTTTATTTTGGGGGAAGAGAACTGCCCCCCCTCCCCCAAGAGTCACTGGAGAGTCAAGTTCCCCAAATTCAAATTACACATGAGAGCTCATTGTATAACATGTACTAGGATATCAAAGCCATACCTGCAGTCTTTTCACAAATTATGTTTTTAATTTGCTGCGGAGGGCTGACCCCACTAAAAATCATGGCTGAAAAGCTGTATGTAGTGGAAGGCCTTCGGAGTAACCATATGTGCTCACCTGGAAAGTTTTATTCAAGACTTTCTCCTATTTCTGATTTTTTTTTTTTTTTCGGTTGGGGGACCCAAAAATTATGAGTGGGGGTCATGTTTCCATTTTTTTTTTTTTTTTTAATGCAAGGAGGAGGGAACCAAACTCTAAAAGCTTGCAAGATTGTTCATTCCAAGGTAAAATAATAAGATAATAGAGAGCCAATTCAAGATCCCTACATTTCGAGAAGTCTGGACATACTGCGTTTAAAAGACTGGAGGTCATAGGCACTAGGAAATACAGACAAAGTATCACAGTTCCAGAGTTGATGTGTTGCATGCATGAAGGACTGGGAGTAATGGTTAACTCTTGCATTAAAGAGTTGGACTGAAAGGGGATGAGGGTTTCCTACTAGACGGGTGCTACGCATCCGCCATAGCGATGGAGGGATGCAAGCAGAGAGTTCAGAGGAGCAGTGACCATTGAAGTAGAGATAGGAAAGAGACAATGCGGTGTAGAGACAGTGGTTGAAGAGAGCCAATAAGAGGAGGAGAGTTAATGAGACGAAAAGCCCTTGACTCCAGCTTATTGAGAAGGGCTGTATGTGGGGAGCCTCCTCAAACAAGAGAGCTGTACTCCACTCCGGGGCGAATAACACCCGTGTACAAAGTCAACAACTGTGCACGGGTAAAGAAGGCAGGGAGTCAGTTTCGCACACAATCTCTTGGAAGCACATTTTACAAGAGAGGTAGTGTGATCTTCCCAAGTGAGACTTAAAACATTTTTTTTTTTTCCCACTGTAACATACAGCAATGAGGAGAGGAAGAAGAAATAGTGAGAAAGAGGGTACTAATTTAAAACCAACAACCATCTCTTACCTGGACAAGGTCCTTAACTGCGTAATGTGATGGATGGATCCTTGCAACTTGCTCTGTCCAGCTCACAAGCATTGGGATACGTCACACCATCACTACCACACTCACGCGCGTACATCCTGTTGCACGGCTGATTGCACTATTGCACTTGTCTTCCCCTGACGAAAATACAACCAAAGTCGGAAATGAAAAATGTACTGATATACAACTTTCACGTGTGGGGAGGCTCCCCACATACACCTCTTCTCAACAAGGTGGAGTCAAGGGCTTTTCGACTCATTAACTCTCCTCCACATACTGACTCCCTTCAATCTCTGTCTCTTCACCACACTGTTGCGTCTTTTTCTCTTTTTCTATCGCCACCTCAATGGTCACTGCTCCTCTGAGCTGTCAGCTTGCATCCCTCCACCACTACGGCGAGCGCGTGGCACCCGTCTGGCAACAAAGTCTCATCACTTTTCTCTCCAGCTCTCTAATGCAAGAGTTAACCCTTATTCCCAGTCCTTTATATATGCAACAGGAACTCTGGAACTGTCTCTTTGTCCTTATTTCCTACTGCCTATGATCTCCAGTTTTTCAAACGCAGTGTGTCCAGGCATCTCGAAATAAACGGATCTTGAATTTGGCTCTCTGTTACCAAAGCAAGCCTGAGGACATCAAATCACCCAGGGGGTTTAGGGTGGGTTCGTGGAATGTGGGAAGTTTGAAAGGAAGAGCAGGGGAAGTTGTTGAGGCATTCAGTAGGAGGTGGGTGGATGTGGCTTGTCTGCAGGAAGTCCGGTACAGGGGTGGATCAGCCAGAAAGATTGCTGGGAAGGATTGCTACTATAAGTTGTTTTGGCAGGGGGGAACTGATGGATATGGGGGTGTGGGTGTGTTGGTTGCGGAGAAATGGGTGGAGTATGTTATGAATGTCATGAGAGTAAGTGATAGGATAATAGTAGTGAAAATTTTGATAGGACGGGTGATGGTTTCAGTTATATCAGCATATGCTCCGCAGGTAGGATTGGATGACGCAGAGAAGGATAGATTTTGGGATGATTTAATACGTGTAGTGAGTGGTATGGGCGATGATGAGGTAGTGGTTCTGGGAGGGGATTTAAATGGTCATGTTGGTGAAGCACCTCAAGGGTATGAAGGAGTCCATGGAGGATGTGCATATGGTGTGAGGAATGCGGAAGGGGAAAGAATACTCGAGTTTGGGGAGGCTATGGACATGATTGTGTGCAACACACATTTTAGAAAAAGAGTGAGTAGATTGATTACGTACGAGTCCGGGGGAAATAGTAGCCAGATAGATTATTTTCTGGTCAGGAGGGTTGATAGGAGATTAGTGAGGGATGTTAAAGTTATAGGAAGCGAGGAGTGTGTGCAGCAGCACAAACTGTTGATTTGTGACATGGTGCTTAAGGAACGAGTGATGAGAAGGATGACATATGTACCTAGGAGGAAAATATGGAAGCTGAGAAACCAATCAGTAAGGGATGCCTTTTATAGTGAGATGAGGAGAGTGGTGGCTGAACAGGAAGCC
>JAGKTI010036145.1:0-11122 GCA_018397915.1 Birgus latro
AGCCAAGGAGGGAAGGAGGTCATGGAAGCAGGAGAACTGGCAGTGATTGGAGGGAGGGAATTGGATGGACCGAGGGAGAGAGGTTGTGGAAGAAGGAGAAAGAGGAAGAAGTGGACGAGAAAATACAAAGAGAGAGGCAGCAAAAGGGATGAAGTGGAGAGAAGTTGTAGAAGAAGCAGGAAGATGATGGAAAGGAGGACGAGAGAAAGAGAGAATACAAATAGGGAGGAAGCAAGAGGAAGGAGGAAGTAAATGGAGGAAGTACTGGAAGACCGGCAAGAAAGAAGGAAGTGAGGGGTGAAGGAAAACCAAGAATGTGTGTCAGATCTGTGGTGAGTGAGTGTTAAGGAGAGTTAGAACAAGATAAAAGAATAAGAATAATTAAAGGGAGGAATAAAGTCTTAGTTGAAAGGGATAAAGAGAATGAGAGTTAGGAAAAGATGAAAGGAGGGGAAAGGAAATGATAAGAGAAGAGTGAGAACAATAGAGGAAGGAGAGGAAAGGATGAGGGCAGAGAAGCGGATTGGAGGACGAAGAGAAGAGAGGGGGAAGGAGGAAGGGTAATGGAAGAGGAGGGAGGGAGGGAGGGAATGTGGTGGTAAAGAGGGCGGAGACAATACTTTAAATCCTAATTACACATCTTCATATTTAGCGCTATAAATATCCTGCTTTATGGAAGGTAATTGCAGGGTATTAGAGCGAGTAATGTGATTTTACGATATTCCTAAAATTGACCTAATGTCCAATTAAGGTATTGTTCATTTACAGGTTTGATGGCATTATTTTTGTGGCTTGTAGTGAACCAACGTGTACTGTGCCTAGGAATGTTACCCCTCTGGCCGCGGTGAGTTTCCCAGAGCTACGTTATATCTTTTGGAGTTAAATACAATACTGAGTTCTTAAAGTTCAGTTATGGAGACAAATCTGTGCACGAAGTCATTTCATAAGCCCCTAGTATAAAACACCTACTGAAATGGTTTGTTTTAACATTACATAATAGCGTTATAGAATGTCCCAAGTTGTCGAAACAAGCAGTGTCTGGCAATCAGACCTTTCAAAAATAAAAGCACCTATGATGTTACGAGTCACTTTTTTTGCCCGGGTAGTTATATCGCAGGGGACGTAAATCAAGCGTGAAACACGAGTGTCCAGCGATACGAATGGTGTCAGTGTTGCAACAAGGATTTGTGTAATTCCAGGACAAGTCAGTATCAGTGTTTGAAATTGGTTGCAGTGACGTCACACAGGCGACAGTTTTCCAATGCGAATTGCTGAGTAGTGTATTTATTTAATGTATTGTTGATGTCTGGAGGTTAAAAAAAAAATCGATTTTTGGTTGCCACGATGGCCAGCAATATTCGATCCTGTATGGAACTCTGATTCAGTTTTCATCTCTGTAAATGATATTTAATACCTTCAGCCCTACAACCCCTTTTTACACACCTAAGTTGTTCCCTCCAGACGGATTTTACTCGGCTTAGGACAGACCTCCCCTTCTGAAGTGGCTCATGACTGCAGTTATCTAGCTCCTCAGGTTGGATAAAATCTCTCAAGAGCTGAGTAAATTCGTCTGGAGACAGCATGAATGAAATAATTTTCGCCATTGGTCTGAGTGGATTAATCAGCTTACCTAGAAATGTTAACCCATTAGACCCTGATGGGTTCCTCTGAGCTAAACAGTTATATGCCATTAGTTGGAATAAATTGCAAAGGTCCTGATTCTCATTCAGAACGCCAGTGGAGATTAGTTTTAATCTTTTGCTTCGGTGTGTTTTTCTGACCACAATATTATTATTAGTAGTAATCTCAGGCTCGTCTGAATGTAAACCCAGTAAACTGCAGGCTGAAGTTGCCACCCTCCTGCAGTATACCATCCCACTTTCAGGAGATAGGGAGGGAGTTGAGGGACGTTTGCATAACCAGGCAGCTTAGCCGTCCGGTTATGTCAGTGCCACCGTGCGAAGGCGTCTCTGTCTAGCATCTCTGAGCAAAGTGAAACTGTCTGACATTAGCCGGGATGCTACAGAGTTCTTAGCTCGCGGCCAAAGGGTTTAGGAAGGAACTTAAGACGGGATGGTACCGGTATGGAGATTTGCTTCGGTATGGAGATAAGGAAGCAAGCAGGGTACACAGGTGAACGCCAGGCCATCCCTCACGCACCTGATATAGCCCACCAAACACATCATACAGTGTACGCCTGTGTTTGTGAGTCTCTTACTTCTGCCTTCATGATTTGTTTTGCTTATCTACATCTGTTTGTATCTGTCTGTCTGTGTGTGTGTGTGTAAATCTGTGTTACCTAGATAACACAAATGCATATGCCTCTTAAGCCGACTTTTGTTATTTCCGTTGTTGTTGTTTATCCTGACTAACGCGCAATGATTAAATTCAGCTTAGGAGAGACTTTTCGAACTGATGGTTTGAAGGCAGAGATGGTAGGGAGACTCCAGAGGCCAAGAGGGCACGATCCCTGATGGCAGCTAGAAAATAGAAATGCATACACCCTTGAGATGGCCCGGGGACGAGTCGCGCAGATTTTTTTTTTTCCTTTTAACCCCACCTTGACCTTAACACTTTGACATCGGCACCTTGAGTGTTGCAGTGTGTGTGTTGTGCGTACCATGATGCATGGCCATGACGTCACAAATGGCTCCAGTGTATTGCAAGTATTGTGGCACACCAAGCCCTAAAACATTATCTAATTATATTCCTGACTAGAAAGCACCCGGAGTGCATACCTCCGCCAACGTCAATATAATTTATGATTTATATGCCAACCTTGGTCCAACTTTGTTGGCAGAAGAAATTAATTCCACGGTCTGAGTCTCTCCTGTTACACAAAATCAGAGAAGGCTACCTTCTCCGATGCCAGTGAAATTTATTATATAATCCTACATCCGGATCCGGATCCACCTCAAAATCTGATAAACTCTTCCTTGACCCAACGCACATCCGCCTACCGGATTTAATTGAAATTCAGTGACTAGTTTTTGATACAGCTTGTGCACAGATAAAATGACAGGCAAACAGGTGGATGCAGGTAAATACATGACCTCCATCCAACTTCGTCAGCGGAGTTAGCATTATGCGTTTTTTGTTTTGTTTCTACTCAACTATTTTAATCAGCCTGGGCGACTCCCGAAAGAGGACTGTATTCCTTGGTCAGTGAATGGATCAGTGGGTGGGTGAACCAGTGGATGGGTGGACCAGTGGATGGGTGGACCAGTGGGTGGGTGGACCAGTGGATGGGTGGATCAGTGGGTGGGTTGATCAGCGAGTGGGTGGTAGTCAGTGGATGGGTGGATCAGGGGATGGGTATACGAGTAAGTGGGTGGGTGGGTCAGTGGATGGGTGTAAGTAGGTGGGTGCGTCAGTGGATGGGTGTAAGTGGGTGGGTGCGTCAGTGGGTGGATGGATCGGTGTGNGGTGGGTGGATGGGTCAGTGGGTGGATGGATGGGTGGGTGGATGGGTCAGTGGGTGGGTCAGTATGTGTTGCAAGGCTATACTACCGTTGCATCTTGCATTCCTTCACTCTTTCTCCCCCTCTCCTCCCCTCGTCAACTCTCTCCCTTACCTCACCTCATTCCTCCCTCCCTCCAACCTTTCCTTCCCCATTCCCCTTTCCCTCCCTTCTTTCCTTATTTCTCCCTCCCTCCCTTCCTTCCTCATTCCTCCCTCCTTTCAGTTCTCGTTTTCCTTCATAAGATATTCAGTTGTCCATATTCTAGTTCTTTTACCTTAACTTGGCCCAGATTTTCATCCTTTTCCAGCTTATCTAACGTAGTTCATTGGCAGAATAAGGAACTGGAACGAATCAATTTCCTTGTCGTAGCATTTCTTCCTAACTACCGTCATATTTTGGTGTTCAGCTCTCGTTACAGCTCAGCGTTCAAGATGGTGAGATTACAGTCTTAGTCCAGGTTAGAGTAAAAAGGGTATTGTGTATTTATATCCTTTGTTTTCCTGTAGTCTCTCTCTCTCTCTCTCTCTCTCTCTCTCTCTCTCTCTCTCTCTCTCATTCACCCCGATGATCTTGCACAGGTCGTAAATTCTTGTTCAGATTTCCATCATTTTTCTATCATCTCATTTTTCCCTCACCGTCTCCCTTTCCTCGGACTCCTCTCTTTTCCCACTGTTACACCCCTTTCCCCATTTCCCTTCCTTATACGCTACAGTCCCGTCAAACTCCACTCTCCCCATTTGCCTACTTCTCCCCTCCTTCTCCACTCTCTTTTTTTTTTTTTTTTTTTTACTAATGTCTCCCTTCTCCCCTCTGTTATATCAGTGCCTCGTGTTTGTCCTCCATCCCTTCTCCACGCTCCCTCTCCTGGTACCACTCCCCCTCCCCCTACCCCTCCCTTTCCTCTTCTGTTCATCCCTTTCTCCCTGTCTAATGATACCTTCCCCCAGTCCCCGTACTCTCTTCCCAGGTAACACGCCATCCCCAGTTCCAATTTCAGGTTTGTCATCTCCTCTTCCGTCTCTTTGCCATACCTCTCTCCCTGCCACCCTCCCCCCCCCCCCCCTCCCCCATCCTTCCCTCCCCCCCTTCCCCCCGTCCTCTCCCCCTCCCCCCCGTGTCTCCATACTTGCCTCCTCAAGATACTGCACCTCCCACCCTCCTCCAGCCCACCTCGTCATCTCCTCAGCCCTTGCATATCACTTATTCCTTTATAACCATTTTCTTTGTTTCGTCGCCCCTAGCCCCACCCATGCACTGTCTTCCTCCATCCTTCATCCCTCCCAAATACCTACCCACCTTTTCCTTCCCGTTCGTCATCTCAACCCTCGCAGAGTCCTACATCGCCAATCTTCTCTTTTATCTTCCGTTCCATTGCCTCCCCCTTCTCCGACACTTCTTCCCACTCTGTTACTCTCCCATCTCTCCCTCTCTTTTGCCTTCTTTCACCGTTCCGTATTCTCTCCCCCCAAAACGCCTCCCGACTTTCTCCTCGTCTGTCATCTTCTCACCTCATGCACTGTCCTCCACCTCCCCTTCTTTTGCCTCCCCTGTCCCATACCTTCCCTCCCCCTCTTTCCCCTCCACCCTTCCCGTCTACTTCCTTCACCCTCTCCCGTTACACTTCCTTCTCCTCCCCAAAATACCTCCCTTCCACCTCCTTTGTCCCTTCCGCCCTCTCCTCAACTCTTTCACTTCCTAGATCTCTCATATCCTTTCATTTACTCCTTAACCCTTGCACTTCCTCCATCACCCATCTCCTCCGTCTGTGAACATCGTCTTTTGCCCCTCCCTGCATCCATCCATCCATGCTTCAGTCCCATTCCGTCATCTGCTGTTCCGTATCGTATGTCCCCCTTTAACCCCGTGGAGGTGGTGTGATGGTGGTGTGGTGTGGTGTAGTGGTGGTGTGTGTTGTATGGTGTAGTGTGGTGGCAGGTAAGTATGGGAAGGGCAAGGACCCGCCACTCCGACACCTGTTGCCGTAGGCGTGTGGGCTTAGGGGGCTCACTATGGTATATTTGTTTTCACCTGACGCAAATGGAACACTCCTACCTCAGTCGTAGATGCATGAAATTCGTTGACTCTTAGTTAAGACGTTGGAATGAGTCTCTGGTTACTAGTCAAATGCACCCAAGATTGTGACTGTACCTGGCCATCAGCTGAGTTGAAAGGGTTTACGGATCATTGTCAGGCTGGAACACATGCCATCATAACACCTGCCTCCCTATGCACAGAACACCGTAATATTCTCGTGTATGTTATTCATGCTGAAGCTGTAAACATATAAAAATTTATAAGATGTATCAAAGAATATGAAGGTGCTATACTCTATGCAGAATAAATCACTATGGATCAGGTGCTCAGGTGGCCCCGATGCCCACAAGATTATGGTTCCAAGGCCGGTACTGTGATCGGCGTGGGAATCTCTTTAACACCACGTCTTTAACGATATGTCTTGTGTAGTACTGGTTATTAATCTGTTGTGAGTTGTTTAGGTCGTTGTATATCGACACTGAATGCATAAACAGTACGCATGCATAATTAATACATCAAATACAGAAATATATACAGGGAAGGAAGGAAGTAGAGTGGCTCCTTAAACGATGAAAATAATGCCCCGGGTGACGGCATGCTCCGCCATTAACTTAGCCAGGAAGAGAAACTTTTGACGCAATATTACTGTGGTTTATTAACAGATTGATCTCTTAATTTATCTGTGAGGCTTGAATATGCCAGGAATTATTGATATTATTACACTCTGTATTTCCATTTCATAGTTCATTTGATTCTTCAGGGATGTTTGGAGAGAGAGAGAGAGAGAGAGAGAGAGAGAGAGAGAGAGAGAGAGAGAACTGTATTTGCATATTGAAGTTAGTTTGTTGTTTATGTGGACGGTAAGGACAGCATCAGTAAATACGTACAACATCTTCAATTTTAACAACTCACGGCGCTAAAATCAAGACGCACGGTAATATTCCTCAATTATTCATGCCATGTTTCATATTCCTTCAGGTAATCTTCATAAATATTCTTTTTGTACCCAGAATGCCTTTGTTTTGCACCTGTATCCTTCTGTTCCCCCTCTCATTAGTAAACAGCAAGGTGTTCTTATGCTTAGAAAACGTAGTCATAAGGAGGCTGAGGGAGGATTCAAAAGGTCGTATGTTAACACCTTTTCTTAAGCGATTTATTTTGCTTAACACCTTACTGTCCCCCTCTGTGTTATATAAATCCTTCCAATATCACCATACTCTTCACATATAATGTATAAAAGGATATTAACCACCCTTATCCAAAAATAAATGGCCAAGGAAAAGGTGTTAGGGAGCTTCGTTAACCGGCGAGAATACGATCTTAAGAATCTGTCACCTCTTCTTTAGCGATTTATTTTGCCTATTTCGCCTTAATAATTATCTTCTTTGCTTCGTATAATTTAATGTCGACACAGCGATATCAACGTGCCATCTGCAGAATGAATCGGCAAGGGAGGGGTGTTAGGGAGCCTCCTTAATTGAAGAAAAATGCTTAAATATCTACTATACTATTTTCACGTTACCTTGACCTAAAATTGACATTTCTCATAACGCTAATCACGAAGAAGTGCTATAGAAAGGATGTAGAGCCGTTGCGTTGTTTTTCCTGCCATCGACCTGCGGGAAAAGCTGCAAAAGGACGAAAATCTTGGTCAAGTTAATGTAAGACTCTCTCTCTCTCTCTCTCTCTCTCTCTCTCTCTCTCTCTCTCTCTCTCTCTCATTAGTTTTTCCTCTCATTTCCTCTTTTTCCCTCATTTCCTCTTCTTTTTCCTCTTTCTTCCCTCTCTCTTCCTCTTGCATATCTGCTTTCCGTTCTCCGTGCCCATCTTCTCTCGTGATGAATTAACACCATCAATCGAGTGACGTTTTTAACATATTCTTGATCTACCCAGGCGATGATATAAGAAAGACTGTACGGCCTGGAGGGGGTTAGATAAAGCTCCCTCTCTACATGGAAGCTCCCTCTGAAGCTTAAAATCCTTTGGCACTAATAACAGGATACGATAAAGCATGCCGTGGGAGTGAAGGGGTAAATTATCTTCTGGGAGTGACCCTTTTGGTAGGTCTGGCATACTTTCCTTTTACTTTCTCCACTCCTTCATTCTGGTCACCCCTCTTGCCCCTCCCTCTCCCCATCTACTCCCCCCTCCCCCCTTCTACTCCACCCTCTCCCCATCTGCTCCTTCCTTTCCCCCTCTTCCTCCTACCCTTCTCGTCTTTATACTCCTTCATTCCAGTCATCCCTCCCTCACCCCTCTACCCCTGCACCCTCTTTCTTTCTCCTTCCCCTCCTCCTCTTCTCTCATCCCTCCTTATCCTCCCTCCTACTTCGCCCTGTGTTCATTTACCCTCCCTTGGTCTCTCCCTACCTCTCCTTCTCCTTTCTTTTACTCCTCCCTATCTTCATTTACCCTCCTTCCCCTTCCTCCAACCCCTCCCTCTCTTCATTTACCTTCCCTCCCCCCCGCCCCCGCCCCAGGCCCAGTACTCTAGCCTGCCTTAATTATAATAAAAATACCCAAGATAAGGAACATTTTTCATAAACATTCGCCCTCGGCACCAGATTTTTTTTCCCCGTAGATTTGGTTCGGTGTTCAAAATTTTTCGTCTGGCAGAGAGGGGTACTGACTTATGGGGCTTCTCTCCTTGTTGTTCGTTCCTCCCTAACACTCTTTATTTATTTTCTCCTTCTTACTAGTTTTATTTTATTTTTCTGTCCTTACTATTTTTTTTTCTATTTACTGTTCGTTATTGTTTTATTCTTAACTACCCGTGTTTCTTTTTTATTTTCAAACTATATTCTTGTTCTCATATTTACACCCTATAATTCTTTCGCTGCTTCTTACCTTTTTTTTTCCCTCCACCTTACCAATTATTTCTTATTCCGTCGTACCAATCACTGTTTAATTATCTTCATTTCTCCTTCTGTCTTTCACTCAGTACTGTTTTTTTTTTTTTTCTCCAGGCAATTATTTTACATTCAATTGCTCCTTACTGCGCCGTGCTTTAGTTTTCCTCTCCACAGTAGATGAAATTAAACACTTCTTATTTCATTTATTCATGCCGCCACCAGTTTTATTCTCTTTAGATTTTCTAGTTGGAGGAGTCAGGTTAATAACACCTTTCGGTACAAGATTATTCCCCTGAGCTAAATATAATCGTCCGGCAGGGGCAAGAACAGAGAGGGGGGGGAGAAAAAATAAAAAAATAAAAATGTGGTTGATATTAAGCAGAATGAAATAATGTGGCGGTGACAAGAATAAAAAAATCAAGAGGAAAATAAATTATGATTAGTTTATATAATCATACAGACAGGGATAGATATGCCAGTATTAAATGAGAGGTGAAGGGTTTCTGCTAGGAAATTCACAAACCATCTTACTATCTTACTATATTCCTCTCGTAACTAAAATTGGTTTTTGGCACGAAGACAGGCATTGAAAGATTTCAGCCTTCCTCTCTTTGTCCTGTCAGTGAATAAATAAATAAATAAATCTTGCTTATTACACATCAGTAACGTTGATAATCTTCTGGTAACGTAAGATCTCTTTTAGCAGGAAGAACAAGAAATACTGGAAGATTCTGCAGGCTCATCTCATTGTCCCTCTTAGAAAACCAAATCATAATCACAACAGGGGATTGACTAAGATTTGTTTCTGCATGAAGAACAAGAGGCGCTGAAAGATTGTGCCGTCGTTTCTGTCTCTTGAAAAGGAAAAAGAAAAAGCTTCACCCCTAAGTTTGTGAATTAGCATCTTGACCTGTTATCACTTTGAGTCCCATGACGTATTTACTTCTTACCTGCAACCTTCAGACGATTTTATTCAGCTTTTTCTGAAATGTAGGAGCTAGATTCAGCCGTCATTAATCCTTTCCATTGACTGAGGTCCTTCCCAACTGGAATAAAATCGTCTGTAGGATAGCCTGATGGAAATTAAAGATTGCCAACATTTCCTAAGGGGGTACAAGATGTTCCCCATAAAGCGGGGGGCGGCATAGGGGACGTACACACCCTATTTTCGACAGACAAATGATTGCATGTAATAAAAGAACAGCCTTATGTACCAAAATACGATAAACATGCTACATAATTATTAGCACAGAATAATTTCAGTGAAAAGAGGGATTTGGTATAAGCTTTTGAATAGCTTGGTAATGAGCCATGGCTACTTCAAACTTGTGGTAATTTCGGCAGGAACCACGCCTCCTCTTTCCCTAAGGGCTAGATCAGACTGTGCAAGTTGCCATTATGATCACTGAACATACAGGAACACAGGATCCCAAAATGTGTGTGCGTTGTGTGGTTTGGCTTTTGATCTCATAAATCCCCGTAAAAGACCCAATTTTAAAACATGAAAAAGGGGTTGGAAATAATCGTCCAAAGAACAGATGCGAATCAGTGAAGAAATAAAGGAGTGTGTGGAAGTAGCTGAGTCCAGTTTGAGATGTGTCATTGGAGTGAATAGATAAAAGAGCTTCGGAGATGTTTATAGAGATATGGTCTGCCTCTGTAAATGTGACTTTAATTTTACTTTTCATTTTAGTACTCGTATTTATATTTGCCTGTATTCTAATCTTGTGCCTTCTTTTTTATATGTATTGTTCCTCTCCAGTATGCCAGTCTTATTGTCTTTAAATTGGTGTAATTACAAGAAACTCATCTCTCTCTCTCTCTCTCTCTCTCTCTCTCTCTCTCTCTCTCAGAAGCGAACGAAACACCACGAAACATTCTGAGAAAACACCTGGAACTCCCCGACAGAAAAACGAGACAATAGTTGCCAAGTACCGCCAGCATATATTCCCTAACCTCTCTTTCTCATAAATACACAATCACCTCTCCCAAAACCACACCCAAAGGAACAAGAAAAGTGTATTAATCGTTTTTGCTCCATTATTTAGCCTATTGCAGTGGATCCGTAGCGGTTTGAAGGTTATAAAAGAGAAATTTGAAAAAAAAAAAAGTTTAGGCGGGAAGGTTGAGATGCGCGCGCAGGTGGGCATTTGTTATTGTACCCCGCTAGAGTGACCCCCATTCCTGGTAGTCAGATAATGGTAGCGTTTTTCTCTTTTTTAATGGTAGCAGGTATGGTAGGGGATGGGTGGATATGGGAAAAGGTGGTTGTAGATAGAGAAAAAAATGGTAGGTACAGTAGAAGGAACGGTGGTAGTTATTGTAGATTCGGTAGAAGGGACAGTGGTAATGGTAGATATGGTTGAAGGGAAGAACAGTTATGGTAGAAAGGGTGGCAAGCTATTTATGGTAGAGGTTGTTGGTAGATGTGCATGAAAGGATGGTGGAAATTTTGATCGAATGGATGGTAGATTGATGTGATAGGGAATGGTGGTAGATATGGTAGAAGATTGTGGTAGTTATGGTAGAAAGGATGACAGCTAGATATGGTAGGCATGGCAAGGGATGGTGGTAGCTTTGGTAACTTTAGAAGGGATAGTAGATAATGGCGTTAGGTATGGGTTGAAGGGATGGTGACTGGTATGGTAGATTTATGGTACTGGTGGATTAGGGTCTGTGTAAGGGAAAATGTGGACCTGGGTTTTGTGTTCAGGTTAGGCGTATTTCTCTCTCTCTCTCTCTCTCTCTCTCTCTCTCTCTCTCTCTCTCTCT
>JAGKTI010036146.1:0-11122 GCA_018397915.1 Birgus latro
AACATTTCTAACCTGAGGATCGCGATTCCTCCATGAATTTTTGATGTTTCTCGCCAAAAGCGAAGGTTTCAGTCAAAAAACAAAAAGTCGAAAATCGGTCGGGACCTGGGGGTTGGCTAGGTAAAAAACCAGTCGGGACTGGACGGGTTAACATCCTGTGTTTCAAAAGTATTTGAGTCTATTCTTAACAGAAAAATTTTAAAGCATCTTTCCTATCATAACCTTCTTTCTGATCATCAGTAAGGGTTCCATCAAGGACGCTCCACTGGCGATCTTCTCACCTACCTTTCAGACTCCTGGTCATCCTCCTTTCGGGACTTTGGCAAAAGCTTTGCCACTGCACTTGACATCTCAAAGGCTTTCGATCGAGTCTGGTATGAATCTTTAATTTCCAAACGGCCCTCCTACGGTTTCTATCCTTCTATCTGTGCCTTCATCTCTAGCTTCCTTTCTGGCCATTCTTTAGCAGCTGTTGTAGATGGCCATCGTTCTTCTAGATCTATCAACAGCAGTGTTCCTAAGGGCTCTGTCCTATCTCCAAATCTCTTCCTTTTATTCATCAATGACTTTCTAAGCTGTACATCTAACCCTATCCACTCGTATGCTGATGATTCCACCCTTCACCTTTCCATTCGGTTCCCCCAACATCCATCTCAGCATTTACTTCAACAAACAAGGGATGAGGCCATGGAACACCTAATGTCTGACTTGGATCATATCTCTGACTGGGGTAAAAATAATCTTGTTGCTTTTAATGCATCAAAGACTCAGTTCTTACACCTATCAACCCAACAAAATCTTCCACAGGAGTACCCACTCATTTCGTTTCATTTTTGAAGGCTCCAACATGCTTGCATGCGTCGGCCTTGGTCACCTAATGGTGGCTCTCCATGCTGCTCGATCTTTGGCAGCCTCCCCGTTCAGTCCCTTAACCCTTAGGTCACCCTATTTGACCTCGTCCCACGTCTTTCTCGGTCTACCCCTCCCCCAGTATTAACACTTCTCACCCTCTGCACCCAATTATCATCCCCCATCCTCTACACATGTCCAAACCACCTCAGCCTACCTCTCCTTATCACAACACCAATACACTCCAGTCCCATCCTACCTCTCAACTCTTCCATCGTAAACCCAGCCCCCCAGGCCTTGCATGCAGGGACGCACTGCACATCCACCTAATCATTGTCATTTCTGTACATTTAAGCCTGCGAATATCCTCTTCCTTTACTGCCCAGGTCTCACTACCATACAGCATCACACTCCTAACACATGCTGCATACAAAGACCCCTTAGCACATAAGGAGAGTCCTCTCTATGTCATCTATGTCACGAGAGGCAACAGCTCCCTGAACTTCTTCCAACCACTTCTCACCCTAGCAACCGAGCTAACTCCAGCCCCACCTCCAGCACATAACATGTCTCCCAAATAACAAAACTCATCCACACACTCAAGAGACTCACCAGCAAGTTCAATCCTTTCACTAATGTTTATTAATGTCCAGCTTGGTCCTGGATCATCCTTCAACATGCTTGGGGTCTCATTCACTCGGGATTTATCTTGGAAAGAACATATTACATCTCACCTGAAATCTGCTTCCAAGAGATTAGGTGTGCTAAGCCGACTCCAAACCTTCTTTACCCCTGCACAGTTGTTGACTTTATACACGGGTTTTATTCGCCCGTGCTTAGAGTACAACTCTCATGTGTGGGGAAACTCCCCACATACAGCTCTTCTCAATAGGGTGGAGTCTAAGGCTTTTCATCTCATTAACCTCTGTCTCTTCGCCGCACTGTTGCATCTTTATCTCTTTTCTATAGCTACTTCAATGGCTCTGTCTGCTTCATCCCTCCACCTCTACGGCGGGCAGGTAGCACCCGTCTAGCAACAACCTCTCATCCCTTTTCTGTCCAATTCTCTAATGCAAGAGTTAACCGTTATTCCCAGTCCTTCATTTATACAACCGGTTAACTCTGGAACTGTCTTCCTCTGTCTGTATTTCCTACTTCCTACGATCTTCAGTCCTTCAAACGTAGTGTGTCCAGGTATCTCGAAATGAACAATGGATCTTGAATTTGGCTCTCTTTTTGTATAGTTTTTGTGTGTTCTTGGAAGGAACAGTTTGCAGGCCCATGGCCTTTGGTTCCTTCTTCCTTCCATTAAAAAAAAAAAAAAAAAAAAAANGAAGTCCGGTACAGGGGTGGATCAGCCAGAAAGATTGCTGGGAAGGATTGCTACTATAAGTTGTTTTGGCAGGGGGGAACTGACGGATATGGGGGTGTGGGTGTGTTGGTTGCGGAGAAATGGGTGGAGTATGTTATGAATGTCATGAGAGTAAGTGATAGGATAATAGTAGTGAAAATTTTGATCGGACGGGTGATGGTTTCAGTTATATCAGCATATGCTCCGCAGGTAGGATTGGATGACGCAGAGAAGGATAGATTTTGGGATGATTTAATACGTGTAGTAAGTGGTATGGGTGATGATGAGGTAGTGGTTCTGGGAGGGGATTTAAATGGTCATGTTGGTGAAGCAGCTCAAGGGTATGAAGGAGTCCATGGAGGATGTGCATATGGTGTGAGGAATGCGGAAGGGGAAAGAATACTCGAGTTTGGGGAGGCTATGGACATGATTGTGTGCAACACACATTTTAGAAAAAGAGTGAGTAGATTGATTACGTACGAGTCTGGGGGAAATAGTAGCCAGATAGATTATTTTCTGGTAAGGAGGGTTGATAGGAGATTAGTGAGGGATGTTAAAGCGAGGAGTGTGTGCAGCAGCACAAACTGTTGATTTGTGACATGGTGCTTAAGGAACGAGTGATGAGAAGGATGACATATGTACCTAGGAGGAAAATATGGAAGCTGAGAAACCAATCAGTAAGGGATGCCTTTTATAGTGAGATGAGGAGAGTGGTGGCTGAACAGGAAGCCGAAGATAGAGACGTTAATGAACAGTATGGAGCCCTTAAGAACAACCTCTTGAGAGTTACCGATGCAGTATGCGGTTGGACAAGAGGCCCACCAAGACATAAAGTAACTTGGTGGTGGGATGAGGGTGTAGAAGCCGCAGTTAAGGAGAAGAGAAGGCTTTTCCGGGAATGGAAGAAGGGTGGTAACAGGGAGGAGTACTTGGCTGCCAAGCGCAGGGCTAGAAGAGAGGTATACAGGGCGAAGTCTGAGTCACAGAGACTTTTACTTGATAATCTAAATCATGAAGGAAGGAAAAATATGGTTTTTAGGGTGGCAAATCAGATGAAGAGAGATAATCGGGACATTGTAGGCGAGCAGTGTGTGAAGAATGATGAAGGAAGGGTAGTGGTAAACAGTGAGGATATTAAAGATGCATGGAGAGAGCATTATAGCCGGTTGTTGAATGAGGAGTTTGATTGGGATAGGGAAGGTTTGGAGCCAGCTGATCCAGTGTTTGGCCCTTGGCCTTTGATTGACGCTGCTACTGTGAGTGAGGCAATAGGCTGGATGCGGGCGGGGAAGGCAGCAGGTGTGTCTGGGTTGACTGCCGAAATGTTGAAGGCCTCAGGAGATATTGGGGTGAAGTTAGTCACTGACCTGATAAATATGATTATATATGAGTGTGTTGTCCCAGATGATTGGCTGAAGAGTGTAATTGTAAATGTGTACAAAGGGAAGGGTGATGCCCTGGAAAGGGGAAATTACAGAGGTATAAAGCTCTTAGATCAGATAATGAAAGTAATGGAGAGAGTTCTAGAAGGTATGATTAGAGAAAGAGTGAATATCAATGAGATGCAGTTTGGGTTTATGCCAGGCAGGGGGACCACTGATGCCATATTCATTGTTCGACAGCTTCAGGAAAAATATATTGGCAAGAAAAGGGAATTGTATTTTGTTTTTGTTGATTTGGAAAAGGCCTTTGACAGAGTCCCTAGAGAGGTGGTGAAGTGGGCAATGAGAAAGCTAGGGTTGGAAGAGTGGCTGGTTAGGGTGGTTATGGCCATGTACGTGGGTGCTCACACTCAGGTAAGGGTGAACGGAGCTTTGAGTGATGAGTTTCCCGTGAATGTTGGTGTGCATCAGGGGTCAGTTTTGAGTCCGTTGTTGTTTATCATGGTGCTTGAAGCCCTCTCACGTGACTTCAGAGAGGGACTCCCATAGGAGATGCTGTATGCTGATGTTTTGGTGTTGATTGCTGAGAATGAAGGGGAGGCTGTGGAGAGATGGTATGGGACATAAGGGCTTAAGGGTAAATGCAGATAAAACAAAAGTGATGATATCTAGGGTTGGTGGCGGTACAATCAGAGGAGAGGGACAGTGGCCATGTGCAGTTTGCCACATGGGTGTGGGAAGTAATTCCATCTTGTGCAGTGTTTGTGATAAGTGGGTGCACAAGAGATGTAGTGGTATTAGAGGTAGACTGCAAGATAATGCTGATTTCATGTGTGCGGTGTGTCGGGGAGAGCAGGCGGAGATTGTTAGGCATGAGAGGGTTGAACTTGCGGGTGAGTCTCTTGAGTGTGTGGAGGAGTTTTGTTATTTGGGAGACATGTTATGTGCCGGAGGTGGGGCTGGAGTTAGCTCGGCTGCTAGAGTGAGAAGTGGTTGGAAGAAGTTCAGGGAGCTGTTGCCTCTCCTGACATTGAGAGGACTCTCCTTACGTGCTAAGGGGTCTTTGTATGCAGCATGCGTTAGGAGTGTGATGCTGTATGGTAGTGAGACCTGGGCAGTAAAGGAAGAAGATATTCGCAGGTTTAAACGTACAGAAAAGACAATGATTAGGTGGATGTGCAGTGCGTCCCTGCGTGCAAGGCCTGGGGGGGCTGGGTTTACAATAGAAGAGTTGAGAGGTAGGATGGGACTGGAGTGTATTGGTGTTGTGATGAGGAGAGGTAGGCTGAGGTGGTTTGGACATGTGGAGAGGATGGGGGAGGATAATTGGGTACAGAGGGTGAGAAGTGTTAATATTGGGGGAGGGGTTGGGAGGGGTAGACTGAGAAAGACATGGGATGAGGTCATTAAATGTGACTTAAGGGTTAAGGGACTGAATAGGGAGGCTGCCAGAGATCGAGCAGCGTGGAGAGCCGCCATTAGGTGACCAAGGCCGACACATGCAAGCATGTTGGAGCCTTCAAAAACGAAAATGAAAACGAAAAACGTAAGTACCTAGGGTTGGTGGCAGTACTGTCAAAGAAGAGGGAGAGTGGCCGTGTGCAGTTTGCCATAAGGGTGTGGAAAGTAGTGTACAGTAATTCCATATTGTGTAGTGTTTGTGATAAGTGGGTGCATAAGAGATGTAGTGGTATTAGAGGTGGCCTGTAAGATGATGTTCATTTCAAGTGTGAGGTGTGTTAGGGAGAGCATGTGAAGACCGTCATATGTGAAAGGGCTGACCTTCCTGGTGAGTCTCTTGAGTGTGTGGAAGAGTCCTGTTACTTGAGAAATGTTATGTACTGGAGGTGCAACTGGAGTTAGCTCTATGTCTACAGTGGCTGAAAGAAGCTCAGGGACCTGTTGCCTCTCCTGACACCAATAGGGTTCTCCCTCTGTGCTAAGGGATCTTTGTATGTGGCATGTGATAGGAGAGTAATTCTGTATGATAATGAGACCTGGGCAATAAAAGAAGAGAATATTCATGAGCTCAAATATACAGAAATGACAATGATTAGGTGGACATGCAGTGCATCCTTAAATGTGATGCCTAAGGAGGTTAGGTTTATGATGGAAGAGTTGAGAGAAAGGACAGGACTGGAGTTTATTGGTGTTGTGATGACAAGAAGCAGACTGAGATGGTTTGGACAGTTGGAGAGGATGGAGGATGACAACTGGGTACAGAAAGTGAGAACTGTGAACAGTGGGGATGGGACTGCGAGAGGCAGACTGAAAAAGACCTATCAAAGAGTGTGACCTCAGGGATAAGGGACTGAAATAGGGGCGCTGCCAGAGATCATGCAGAATGGAGAGCTGCCATTAGGTGACCAAAGCCAATGCATGCAAGCATGTTGGAGCCTTTGTATATGAAAGAACACAAAACAATGTGTTATAAGTGTAGTGCTGTATGGTAGTGAGACCTGGGTAGTAATGGAAGAGGATATTTGTAGGCTCAAATGTACAGAAATGACAATGATTAGAAGGATGCACAGTGCATCCTTGAATGTGAAGCCTGGGGGAGTATGGTTTATGGTTGAGAGTTGAGAGGAATTGTGGGACTGGAGTGTACTGGTGTCATGATGAGGAGAGTTAGATTGAGATGGTTTGGGCATGTGGAGAGGGTGGAGGATGACTGGTGCACAACATTGGGTAGGACTGCATGAGGCAAACCGAAAAATGCCCAGAACAAGGTCACAAAGTGTGACCTCACGGATAGGGGACTGAATAGGGAGCCTGCTAGGGACTGGACAATGCGAACAGCCACCGTTAGGTGAGCAAGGCCAATGCATGCAAGCATGCTGGCGCCTTTATATAACCTGTACGATGCAATACGATACACAGCATGTCCTTATGGTACAGGAAAACCCTTTTAAGTCAGCACAATAGGGGCAGAATCCTTGCTGACTTAACTGAAATGCAGATCTATGGTAGTGCCCACTCCCTTCTCCCCAAAAAAGTACTTACCATGTTTACAGACAGGAATAGGGTATAATCCAAATCCAGGGAGGGCACTGTGGTAAGATTAAGAGGTGTTAGGGGAGCTCACAATCACTTCGGTACAAAATTTTCTACCCATAAACACAAGTACACGGTACTGGAAACTGAAATCAAACTCGGCACATACTGACCACATGGAAGCTCCAGCATCCATTTTTTATAAGACTAAATTTATCTTGAAAGATCAGAGTCTTCAATTTCATCCCTTTCCTTCCTGAAGGAGCCTTAAGTCCATGATAGGACATGATGAAGCACAATAAACAACTACATCATTTAAAAAGTGAGCAACACCTTGTCACAATCATAAGCGAGCAAGGCAGAGATGTGGTGTATACAGTGGCGGGAGCAGGACTGGGGCATGGACTCGACTTCCTGACTTATTTCCTAAATTCATGTTGGAATAAGACTTGCATTACATCATGGTGACATGACACCTTGCCAAGTTTCGATCTCCAATAGACGGCACACTGTCAAGTAAAGAGTACTTTTTTTCTTTTCTTTTTTTCAAAAAAATTATTTTTTATATGAATATTTTTTTACCATGCCAACTTAACCATACTTCTGACTAAATGAATACAACTAAGAGGGGTTTTATTGTACTTAACCATTTCAGGTTTCTGGGCCGGGCAGATTACTGTATGTCTGTGCTAGAGTCAGCAACTCTCGTGCTGACCCACAACTTCATGTCGCGATATTTTTCTTTGATCGGTCTGTGTAAATACACTTTTCATGATAGAATGTTGGTTTTGGTGTCCATTTAAAGCTGAACAGTTGTACCTTACCATATGTTGAAAAAAGAGAAAACAAAGAAAATGAAGGTCAAAATGACCACTTGAAATTGGAGAAAACCAAAAATGGTATTCCTTTCCACAGATAAATATTCGGCAAAGAAAAAACTAATCTATCTAGATAAATATTCGGCAAAGAAAAAACTAATCTATCTATCTATCTATTGCCAGACGCCATAATCCCATAAGGGGTGGCCATTTGACTTTGAGTTACTGGTATTTGTTTTACAGGGAGAGGCACTAACCCTCCACCAACCCACTTGTTGACACGTAGGGAGCACATATGGTTTGGTTATATGGTTACCACCCAGCGTTGTAAATCGTTTCTTGGCTTACAGGAAACCATTTGGCTTATCACTCAATGTAAAGCCACCTGTAAAGGAAAGAAAAGCAATAAGAAATGACAGGAAAGATGAGAGAAATAGGAAGAGAGGAGGGCAGGCACAGAAAAGGCATGATAAAGGCTGAGGAAGAAGTAGGCAGCACTACATCAACTAATACAGGTACATAAATCTGGCTTAAACCATGCAAAACTGCAATAAATTACCTTTGCAGTGATATATAGATGATGGTAATTTCTGCATTTAATTGTGCAGTAAAACGAAAGGAAACAGATGCACAATTTTTTATGATTCTCGGCTGCATATTCACTTCATGATCTTTTTCTTTGATCGGTCAGTGTAAATACAGTTTTCATGATAGGATGCTGTTTCGGTGTTATTTTGAAGCTGAATAGTTGTACTTTATTGTAGTATGTTCAAAAAATAAAAAAACAGAGCCAAAATGACGAGTTGAAATTAGCCGAAAACCAAAACTTTTACATCTTGCCATAGAAAAATATTTGGAAAAAGAAAAAGAAAAAGAAAAAGAAAAAGAAACTAATAAACATATACAAATCTTGCCAACCATGCACAGAGCAAGCATTCCGCGACATCATGCCCGAGTCTCTTTTTTATGATGCACAAACATGATTTATGGTGAATATTTTCCAAAAGTACCTTAAAATGACAAATAAATTCGTCATTGAGTGTGTTGTCCCAGATGATTGGCTAAAGAGTGTAATTGTAAATGTGTACAAAGTGAAGGCTGATGCCTTGGAAAGGGGAAATTACAGAGGTATAAAGCTCTTAGATCAGATAATGAAAGTAATGGAGAGAGTTCTAAAAGGTATGATTAGAGAAAGAGTGAATATTGATGAGATGCAGTTTGGGTTTATGCCAGGCAGGGGGACCACTGATGCCATATTCATTGTTCGACAGCTTCAGGAAAAATATATTGGAAAGGGAATTGTATTTTGTTTTTGTTGATTTGGAAAAGGCCTTTGACAGAGTCCCTAGAGAGGTGGTGAAGTGGGCAATGAGAATGCTAGGGTTGAAAGAGTGGCTGGTTAGGGTGGTTATGGCCATGTACGTGGGTGCTCGCACCCAGGTAAGAGTGAATGGTTATGGCCATGTACATGGGTGCTTGCACCCAGGTAAGAGTGAATGGAGTTTTGAGTGATGAGTTTTCCGTGAATGTTGGTGTGCATCATGGGTCAGTTTTGAGTCCCTTGTTGTTTATCATGGTGCTTAAAGCCCTCTCACGTGACTTCAGAGATGGACTCCCATGGGAGATGTTGTATGCTGATGATTTGGTGTTGATTGCAGAGAATAAAAAGGAGGCGGAGGAAAGATTTAAGAAGTGGAGAGATGGTATGGAGTTTTTTTTAATTTTTTTTTTAATGTGTCCGACTCTGGGCATAGGCTTTACAGCCTGCTATCAAGACGCAGTCGTCCTCCTACATACCATACACCTCTACATGTCACCACTTCGGCGCTTAACACCCACCGTCCGTATTGAATACATGCTAGGGCTGTCTCATACAGGACTGGTGTATTGGTATTAGCGGGGTTATTTTTACGACATGTCGGCGGGTCTTCTGGTAGATCAGTAAAGCCTGATTTAATGAAATTCAAATCCTTAAACTGTTCCCTGCACCAGAGAGGATTTGAACCTGGGTCCCATGGGACTGCAAGCCAACTCTCTACCGATCGAGCTACCGCCTCCCCTGGAGTACACAAGGGCTTAAGGGTAAATGCAGATAAAACAAAAGTGATGATATCTAGGGTTGGTGGTGGTACAATCAGAGGAGAGGGAGAGTGGCCATGTGCAGTTTGCCACAAGGGTGTGGGAAGTAATTCCATCTTGTATAGTGTTTGTGATAAATGGGAGCACAAGAGATTTAGTGGTATTAGAGGTAGACTGCGAGATGATGCTGATTTCATGTGTGCGGCGTGTCGGGAGGAAAAGGTGGAGATGTTAGGCGTGAGAGGGTTGAACTTGCAGATGAGTCTCTTGAGTGTGTGGAGGAGTTTCGTTATTTGGGAGACATGTTATGTGCCGGAGGTGGGGCTCTAGTTAGCTCGGTTGCTAGGGTGAGAAGTGGTTGGAAGAAGTTCAGGGAGCTGTTGTCTTTCCTGACACTGAGAAGACTCTCCTTACGTGCTAAGGGGTCTTTGTATGCAGCATGTGATAGGAGTATGATGCTGTATGGTAGTGAGACCTGGGCAGTAAAGGAAGAGGATATTCGCAGGTTTAAACGTACAGAAATGACAATGATTAGGTGGATGTGCAGTGCGTCCCTGCGTGCAAGGCCTGGGGGGGCTGGGTTTATGATGGAAGAGTTGAGAGGTAGGATGGGACTGGAGTGTATTGGTGTTGTGATGAGGAGAGGTAGGCTGAGGTGGTTTGGACATGTGGAGAGGATGGGGGATGATAATTGGGTACATAAGGGGGGGGGGGGTTATATTTGGGGGGGGGGGGGGGTTGGGAGGGGTAGACCAAGAAAGACATGGGACGAGGTCATTAAGTGTGACTTAAGGGTTAAGGGACTGAACAGGGAGGCTGCCAGGGATCGAGCAGCGTGGAGAGCCGCCATTAGGTGACCAAGGCCGACGCATGCAAGCATGTTGGAGCCTTCAAAAATGAAACAAAACAAAAAATCTCTGAAGTTGGACATAAAATGACACCAAAAAGCATCATCGGAATCTCAAAAGGTAAAGTTTCAATTAGAAGACATCTGGGTTGATACATACATACATACATCATCTAATCCTGTGTTGCCCCTTGAGAAGCATAGGAACATGGGTTGGTAGCATCACAATATCTCAAGGATTTATGTGCTGACGATTACACTTTACCTAACGCGGGCCTTGGTAAAGATGTGGGCTGAGTGGTGTGCCTAACCCAGACTCCAGGTCTACTGTTGGTTGCTCCCCCTCTTCTGCTATTCGATACTTCCAATTTTTGGTGGACACCTGCATTGGAAGGACAGTATGTGCATGGCCCTCCCTCTCAGCCACAATCTAAGAATATAATGAAAGGTTTAAATAATAATGGGTTGTGAAAACATAGGAAATAGAATGCCATATTTATCTTCATGAAATATATATATATATAAATATATATATTACTCCTCACTCTGTTATAAAACTCCATTACAGTACTTCAGATGTGGATAAACTAGGGTTTGGTTACTTCTGCAGGTCCACAAGTATAATATCTAAATTCAAATAAATTACATATTTCTGGCTCTAAACTACAGTCTGACCAAAATGTCCGGATCGTTGTGGCGTTGCCCCTCATGGGAATTACCCCTCTTGCGGCGCTGCCAATTTTTGTACTGGGCAAATTATCGGATTAGAGACAAAGTGCTATGTCCTCGCTCCCACCACACC
>JAGKTI010036148.1:0-11122 GCA_018397915.1 Birgus latro
GGTAGGTAACCAAATAACTGTGTTATTTGAGTCAAAACATGCCCTCGTGGTGCATCACACACAGAGACAATCCTCCTCCTGTGGCTGCCCAAACATTACTGAGCCTGCTCCTGTGGTGCCAAACCTATCAAGCAGGGTTGCCAGCTCCCGTTGAAAAAGCGTCAGCTCATTTCACATCACAGGGGAGGGTAGTATTGACCCTACTTCACTTAACGCGAAAAAGAATGATGTCAGCAAAAAAACGTCAATACTTTCCGCGCCTACTGTATACAATCTAGAAAATAAGTCATCAGTCCTATCACTGTCCAACATTATAGATTTACTGTATGTTGTAGTATACTGTGTGACAACTTTCTGGCCTAAGTAAACAGGTAAGTTGATTAGTCAATACATATTTGGAAAAAAGAGAAACAGAAGAAGACTGTATTTCAGTCTTGAGTTATGCTAACCATTCTTATTTGATACTTGGTGCTCCTACCCCATTATTTGCAACTTTCTCTATTTTTTTTTTTTTCCCCACAATGATACTGACCTATTAATCTATTATAACAAAATTCTGTACCTTGTGTAAACACTTTCAGTAAATCCCTTTATTCACAGATATGAAAACCATGTGCATTTCTTTGCTGTAGAGGGAAAAAGGCATACTCTTTTCCAAGATTCACCTCCTTATCTAAGACTGAGCAACCAAAGTAAGTATAATGTGCAGCATTGCTACACTGCTTTCTCTTTGTTTCTTTTGTAGTAGGTGTATGGCTTTTACTGACCTGGGAGGTACATTAGGTCCTTGCTCTGTGTAAAAGATGTGTTTCAGAAGACAGTATCACAGCATTATTGTAGTAAGTAATGTAATGTGGGAGGAACAGGTAAATGTTCTTTATCAATAAACCTTTAGCAGGCAGTTTTTCTAACTTACCGGGGTATTAATAGAAACAAGAAGACCACTTGAAGAGTGCATCATTTGCAGTCAGACCTGTGGCCTTGACCCTTGACAGATTACCCTCGGAATCAAATTACTACATTTTTGCATAACCCATAACCATTTCACCAAGTTTGGTTCTGGTCTTTGGTTCCTTCTTTCTTGCATTAAACAAATCAGTTGAAAACTGTTTGACTTTGTCCAGTAATGTTAACCTCAGACCATTTGCTGTGACCTTGACCTTTGACTGACTGTTCTTAAAATGAATAGGCAGACTTCTTGGTTGATTCCTGACTCATCCACCAAATTTGATCCAAATCAGATCAAAATGGTTTTAGTTAATTTGTTTATAGACATAAGAGCTGAACTTTGACCTTGTCGTGTGACCTTAACCTTTGACTCATTTCTTATAATGGAATCCTGTCATTTTTGCCTGATCCTTAGTAGTCCCACCAAGTTACAGTAATCTCTCTACTTTTCGGATGAACACTATCCGGTTACCTCACTGTCCGGACATCGTAGGCTGTTGGTCGAAACCCCAAAATGCCCAAAAATTGCAAAAAAAAGAAAAGAAAAAATATATATATATTTTTTTAACGCTTCAGTTTGAATTTCCCTGCGCTTCCCCCCTCCTGCTAGGTCTTTCTCAACTCCCGTGAACAGTGGAGGGTTGTCGGATCGTTTGAGGTATTTTCGTTTTTGTTTATATAATCATAATTCACAGTGCTAAGGATTAAGTGTAGTTAAACACTGGATTACCGGACATGCTTCAAGAGCAATTATGCCCGCTGTAAAAACCTTAGAGGTGGGGGTAATATTTATTAACAACCATCTTGGACATGTAAGTACACGGTCAACTGCTAAATATTTTCCATAATAACTTCTAAATCCTCATTCTCTGGTTACATTTTATTTACTTCATGCTTTGTGTCCCATATTTGAGTGCACAGGCTGTGAAAGAGGCAATTTTCTCAGTGATTACCATGTCTCTTACATACGTTCACTATCTAATCAACTGGTGAACATTTTTGCCCTTCACACCTCTAAATCATAATTTTTCTGGTTACATTTTATTTACTTCATGCTTTGTGTCCCATATTTGAGTACACAGACTGTGAAAGAGGTGATTTTCTCAATGATTACCATGTCTCTTACATACATTCACTATCAAGTCAACTTGTGAACATTTTTGCCCTACTCACCTCTAAATCATAATTTTCTGGTAACAGTTTATTGATGCTTTGTTTCCCATATTTTAGTGAAAAATTATGATTTTCATAGTGATTGCCACATCCGATACTTACTTACGCTAAGCTGCCAACCTCGTGAACACCTATGCCTTCCTTACCCCAAAATCATCATTTTTTGGTTAAATTTCGATTAATTCATGCTTTGTGTCCATTATTTAATGCATACGATGTGAGAAAGGGTGATTTTCATAATGATTTTCATGTCTGATATTTACATTTGCTGGCAAGTTGTGAGCACCTATGCCTTACTCACCTCTAAATCATCATTTTTTGGTTAAAATTCAATTAATTCATGCTTTGTGTGCATTATTTATGTGAAAGGGGACTTAAATAAGTGCTATGCATGTCTGTTAGGGACGTAGGTAGGTGGTTTTCTGATTTAGGTTAAGTTAGGGTCATGAATGACCAATGCTGGAGCTTCAGGGCCACTATCCGTACAAGACCACTTTCCGGTCATGCCTTTGGCTCTATTACGTCGGATAGTGGGAAGATTACTTTTCAAGTCAGATCAAAGCTGTTTGAGCTGACCTTGTTCTGTGACCTTAACCTTTGGCTAATTGTTCTCAAAGTATTATGATTAACCATCCCAGAAAGTTTAATCTAAATTGGGTGAAAACTTTAAGTTGACCTTGCCATATGATCTTGACCTTTGACCTATTTTTTAAAAACAGTACAGTAAAACCTTACTATAACGGACCAATTGGGGCTCAAGCCATTCAGATAAAAGCGACATCCGGAATTTCCCCTGCTATCCCAGACTTTTTCTGATATGTCAGTAATTAGTCCGGATTGCACCAACGGTTTTTAAGTTTTTCACTACCATTGCAGCACTGTACTGTAATATACATTCATTGCAATAGTTAGATGGTATAATATGCAGCTATATAATATTACTGTACTGTACAATGATAAACTTGTCTTTTATTTACCTTATTGTGGTGAACATAGCTGAAGTGGTTAGGCACAGGGTTGCCATTTTAGTGCGAAACGCGCTAGATTTAGCGCTTTTTGATGATAGTTAGCGCGATAATTTTGAAAATAGCGCCATGGCGCTATTTGGCGCGTTTTTACCCAATTTACCTCCAGATTTAGCGATTTTACCTACATTTCAAATATACAATACTTAGTTTTCCTGGAACACTTTAAGGTATCAGAAAAAGTAGTTTAATTTTTTTTACAAAGTGATAAATCACGCAGTTTGTACTATTTACTGTGTGGGCTCATGTACATACATGTGGAGCAAAGTTGGACGTGTCCACGACGAGTGAGTTCCCTCACTTCCCCATACAATGTTCCTGCCTCGTCGTGGACTGGTCAGTAGAGAGTTAAACCTCGGTGTGATAAGTTGTTGCCACTTTTGTCTTCCTCGATTAGCCCATTATTTCTGACTGCCTGCATCATGAGTAGCAAAATTAAAAAATACTCACAACACTTCAGAGTTCAGTGGCTAACTGACTCCACGTTTAAAGACTGGCTATTAAAAGTAGACGGAGACGACACGAAATGTTTCTGCAAGTACTGCAAATGCACGATAGCTGCAAAGTTGAGTGATTTAGAAAGGCACAAAAAGACATTGAAACACAAGAAGGCTGAGGAACCATTTTCGTCACAAAGACAACCCAAACTTCAGTTTGTGAAACCAAGTGAAAGTGTACATGAAACTGAAGCAGGCTTGTGTTGTTCATAGCTGAACATTGCTCCTTGAGAGTAGTGGATCATTTAAGTGCGCTCTGCAAACATCATTTCTCGGACAGTAAAGGATGTAAAGACCTAAAACTGAAAGGATCAAAGTGTAGTGCTGTTGTGTGTAATATACTTGCTCCATATTTTGCACGTGATTTGAAAAATGACATTGGAAACAGTAAATTTAGTTTACGGATAGACGAGAGCAATGACATATCTGTAACCAAGCTTCTAGGTATAGCTATTCGTTATTACTCGGAGGGAAAAAACTTGTTGTGGTTACATTCTTGGACCTAGTTGAGTTGAGAGAATGTAATGCTGATGCAATCTGTCATGCACTGAAGGATTCTTTGAAACGTAATGGACTTGAGTTGCAGAATCTTATTGCCCTTGGCACTGATAATGCTTCACTTATGATTGGTGTCAATAGTGGAGTTTATGCAAGGCTAAAATCTGAAATTCCTCATCTAATGTTAGTCAAATGTGTGTATCACTCACTTCAGCTCGCTGTTTCTCATGCTGCTACCGAATGTCTACCTAGGCATTTGGACTTCTTGATCCGAGACACATATAACTGGTTTTCACATTCTGCAGTGCGCCAAACTAGATACAAGCAACTGTATGGACTAATAAACGAAGGAAAGCCTCCCTTGAAACTAATACAGATGAGCCAGACCCGATGGATGTCCATTGAATCTGCAGTTCTAAGAATAGTGCAGCAGTGGACTGAGCTCAAAACCCATTTTGACTTTGCAAGAAAAAATGAGTGATGCTACACTGCAGATCTTTTGTTCTCAATGTTTAGTGACATGAGAAATTATGTGTTTCTCATATTTTTGAAACAAATTCTTAGTGAAGTTCAAAGTGTGAATAAGAAATTCGAAGCTGATATCCAAGACCCAACAAAGTTGCTCAGTGATCTAGTGCATCTTATTGACTCCCTTAGTGCTAAAATTGTCATACCAGGTACAAAGTTAAAGGAAAGTGATTCCATTCAGGAACACTTGGATCCCAAGCCGTATCTTGGCTATGAGTTTGAAAAAAACATGTCTGAATGCAAGTTTCCTGATGAGATCGCGAGTGATATTCGACGAAGATGCATAGATTTGTAATAGAGCTTGTCACACAACTTCGTCAACGCTTGCCTGAGAACTTTAAAGTACTCCAGTCAATGTCATCCTTCAGTGGGAGTGAATGCCTAAAGCCAGTGAAAAATGATATATTGGACCTTGCAAAATTGTTTGTTGATGATGCAGAAATACTCACGCGCATCGATTTCCAGTGGAGAAAACTTCATACTCTCCAGTGGACACAGACATCTGACACTATTGGACTGTGGGCAGAAATAGCGTCATATAGGGATGCGACTGGAGAAAATTCTTTCAGAGAACTGTCTGACCTGGCCTTAACAATACTCAGTTTACCCCATTCTAATGCAGATGTGGAACGGGTTTTTAGTCATATGGGTATTGTCAAGTCGAATATGCGTAACCGATTAGCCATCAAGAGCTTAAACGCTGTTTTGACAATCAAGTATGGACTGAGAAGGCATGACAAATCCTGTCATGATTATAAGCTACCTGAGAGTGTCTTGAGAAAAATTGGGTCAGTGGAAGCATATCAGACCTCATCTCAACCATCAACATCATCTCAGTCAGACCAGGGAGCAGAGACATTCACCGAGGAAGATCAAGGAGAGATCATAGAGTGGGATCTAGCAGATCTACAGTACCACAGTCATAGCTGGTGAGTGTAAAAGTGTACTTGAAATATGTGTGTAGGTCAGAATCAACGTATCGTGTGTAGAAACATTAGTTGGCGCTTTTTTTGGTGCCTTTTTCAGAATATTTAGCGCTCTTTAGCGCGTTTTTAGTAACAATCTAGCGCTATTTCGTGAATTTGAGATGGCAACTCTGGTTAGGCAGTTTAGACTGCTTCTGGCTTTATTGGACTTTTTCTGGTATGTAAGACTGTAGTCCAATATCTCCTCGATTCTGATAAAATCTAATTCTGGACTTTTGAAACCCATTGTTTCATTTTTAGAAGGCTCCAACATGCTTGCATGCATCAGCCTTGGTCACTTGATGGCAGCTCTCCATGCTGCTTGATCTCTAGCAGTCTCCCTGTTCAGTCTTTTAACCCTGAGGTCACACTTAATGACCTCATCCCAGGTCTTTTTTTGGTGCACCCCTTGCAGTCCCACCCCTAATATTAATGCTTCTCACTTTCTGCACCCAATTATCATCCTCCATCCTATCCACATGCCCAGACCACCTCAACCTATGTCTCCTTATCACAACACCAATACACTCCAGTCCCATCCTACCTCTCAACTCTTCCATTGTAAACCTAGCCCCCTCCTAGGCCTTGCACTCAGGGACACACTGCACATCTACCTAATCATTGTCATTTCTGTATTTTTGAGCCTGCGAATATCCTTGTTCTTTACTGCATAGGTCTTACTATCATACAGCATTACACTCCTAACACATTCTGCATACAAAGATCCCTTAACACGTATGGAGAGCCCTGTCAGTGACAGGAGAGGCAACAGCTCCCTGAATTTCTTTCAACTGCTCCATACCCTAGCCACAGAGCTAGCTCCAGCCTCACTTCCAGCACATAACTTGTCTCCCAAATAATAAATCTCTTCCTCACACTCAAGAGACTCACCAGCAAGTTCAATCCTTTCACGCCTGACAATCTCCACCTGCTCTCCCCGACACACCACACACATAAAATCAGCATTATCTCGCAGTCTACCTCTAACACCACTACATCTCTTATGCACCCAGTTATCACAAACACTGCACAAAATGGAATTACTTCCCACTCCCTTGTGGCAGATTGCACATGGTCACTCTCCCACTTCTTTGACAGTACTGCCACTAATCCTAGATACCATCACTCTAGTTTTATCTGCATTTATTTTTAAGCCCTTGTGCCCCATACCACCTCTCCACATCCTAAGTCTTTCCTCCACCTCGCTTTCATTCTCTGCAATCAGCACCAAATCATGAGCATACAACGTCTCCCACGGGAGTCCATTTCTGAAGTCACGTGAGAGGGCTTCAGGCACCATGATAAACAACAAGAGACTCAGAACTGACCCCTGATGCACACCAACATAGAAAACTCATCACCCAAATCTCCATTTACTCCTACTTGGGTGTGAGCATCCACATACGTGGCCATGACCACCCTAACCAGGTACCATGATAACAAGGGACTCAAAACTGACCCCTGATGCACACCAACATTCACAGAAAACTCATCACCCAAATCTCCATTTACTCCTACTTGGGTGTGAGCATCCACATACGTGGCCATGACTACCCTAACCAGCCACTACTCGATCCCAAGCTTTCTCATTGCCCTCTTCACCACCTTTCTAGGACTCTGTCAGAGGCCTTCTCCAAATCAACAAAAACAAAGTACAGCTCCCTTTTCTTTCCTATATAGTTTCCTGAAGTTGAACAATGAATATGGCATCAGTGGTCCCTTTGCCCGGCATAAACTTAAACTGCATAATATCAATATTCACTCTTTCTGTAATGATACCTTCTAGAATTCTCTCCATTACCTTCATTATCTGATCTGAAAGCTTTATACCTCTATAATTTCCTCTTTCCAAGGCATCTCCCTTCTCCTTGTACGCGTTTATAATTACACTGTTGAGCTAATCATGTGGGACAGCACATTCGTATATAATCCGTTATATCAAGGTTTTACTGAAGGCTGCCAAAGATCGAGCAGCATGGAGAGCCGCCATTAGGTGACCAAGGCCGATGCATGCAAGCATATTGGAGCCTTCAAAAACGAAACGAAACGAAATGTGTATGGAGTACAACTCTCATGTGTGGGGAGGCTCCCCACATGCAGCTCTTCTCAGTAGGGTGGAGTCAAAGGCTTTTTGTCTCATTAACTCTCCTCCTCTTTCTGATTCCCTTCAACCTTTGTCTCTTCACTGCACTTTTGCATCTTTCTCTCTCTCTCTTCTATCGCTACTTCAACGGTCACTGTTCCTCTGAACTGTCTGCTTGCATCCCTCCACCTTTACGACAGGCACGTAGTACCCATCAAGCAACAGACTCTCATCCCTTTTCTGTCCAGCTCTCTAATGCAAGAGTTAACCGTTACTCCTAGTCTTTCATTTATGCAACTGGTCAGCTCTGGAACTGTCTTCCTCTGTCTGTATTTCCTACTTCCTTTGATCTCCAGTCTTTCAAACGCAGTGTGTCCAGGCATCTCGAAATGAACGAATCTTGAATTTGGCTCTCTCTTGTATTGTTTTTGCTTTTTCTTGGAAGGAACAGTATGTGGGCCCGTGGCCTTTGGTTCCTTCTTCCTTGCATTAAAAAAAAAAAAAAAAAAAGTCTGTCTATAGCCTGATGCCCTAATCCCGCAAAGGATGGCCACAGACAAAACACCTCCAAGTTGCTCTATCACCTACCATTTGACTTCCCTCCCCCCCAACTCACTCCCCCCTCCCTCATATACCTGTCAATTTCATCCATGCATCTCATCCTCTGTCTCCCCCTCCCTCCCTCCACTTCACCTACATACACCCCTGTAGTCAGTCTTTCATTCTCCAATCTCTCCACATGTCCAAACCACCTCAGTGTATTTCTCCTAATTTTCTCAATCACATCCACCCCACAACATTCTTTCACTTCTTCATTCGTCAACCTGTCCCTCCATGTCACTCCAAATGCTCCTCTCAAGTAACTCATTTGTCATTTCGTCTGTCCTCACTCTTGACTTGTTCCCCTCTAGCAAGGTCCACGCCTCACTTCCATACGTCTGGGTAGGGATCACAATACTGTCATGCAGTGACTTCATAACTTCCATACTCACCTCCCTATTTCTCATCACCGCTTTCAGTGAACCAACAACCTTCCTTCCCTGCTGTACCCTTTCAAGCACTTCATCCCCAAAACTTCCATCCTTACTCATCCCATTACCCAGGTACTTGAATGCACTCACATTCTCTATATCCTCACCATCCAGCCTCTCAGTGCATTCTGTGATTTCATTCCTCTCAAACACCATAACTTTACTCTTGTTTACATTAACGTTCAGATTCCTCTTCTTACTCACTGTCCCAAATTCATTCACCAAACCTTGCAACTCCCATTCATCATCACAACTGTACTGTATCATCAGCAAACAGCAACACTGGAATCTTCCACACCTCACCCTCATTCATTAGAGCTACCCCCACATCCACTGCCCTACCTTGCGCCTCCTTTACAACCCGTTCCATGAATATATATTAAGCAACCATGGATACATCACACATCCCTGTTTCAGTCCCACATTTAGATCAAAGAACTCATTCAGCTCACCATCCACTCACACTGTAGCCCTAGGTCCCTGGCACATACTCTTCACAGCACTTAACAATTTCCCATCCACTCTATATATTCTTAATACCTTTCACATACCTTGCCTATCTACTCTGTCATATGCTTTCTCCAAGTCCATGAAGGCAACATACACTTTCTTTCCCTTCTGTAGATACTTCTCCACTAACCATCTTAAAACAGATATCTGATCTACACACCCTTTTCCCTTTCTAAATCCCCCTATCTTCTCTGTTATATGCCTAACCTTGTCAATGAGTATTCTATCATATATTTTTCCAATCATACTAAGAAGGCAAATACTGTATGGTTACCACATTCTTCTCTCTTCCCTTTTCCTTTGTAAAAAGGAACATTTATACCTGATTTCCAGTCCTCTGGAACCCTTCCCAAGCCAATCTACACAACTTCTATATCCACTCCACAACAATCTCACCTACATTCTTCAGCATATCACCACACACTCCATCAGTTCCGGGGGCCTTTCCCTTCTTGATCTTCCTCAATGCTTCAGATACTTCTACCCTACTGATCTCATCCTCCCTTCTCTCATCTCTTCTTCCCCAAGCCATTTCCCAACCACTTATACTCACGCTGCTCTCACTCTGTACATTCAACAAATCCTCAAAGTGCTCCTTCCATCTCCTCATATTCTCTCTCTTCTCAACCAACAATCTGTTATTCCCATCTTTCACTCCTCTACTATTTCCCCTTTCACACTGTCTTACTTTCTTTACCACCTTCCAAAACAATTTCTAACACTCCTTCCATTTCACACTCAGTTTCTTCACAAACTCTTCATCCATTCTCTTCTTGCTCTCCTTCACCAATCTCTTCACCTCCCATCTCCTGCTCACATATACCTCTCTCTTCTCTCTCTCATATTCTCCCCTACCTATACTCGCTAGCCAGTCACTATATTCCTTCTTCCTTTGTTCCACAGCTCGTTTCACGTCATTCTACCATGCTGTCCCTTGCACACCCCTGCATCTCCTTCTCGCTCCACAAACCACCTCGCATGCTGCGCCTCTCTCTTCCATGAATATCTTGCATACTTCATCCACCCCTTCCATCTGCTCTAACTCATACCTTCCCAAACTTTCTTCCACTATGCTCTTATATTCTGCCTTTTTCTCACTCTCTTGCAACTTCTCCACTCTTTTCACAGGACCTGTTTCCTCCTGTCTTCCCGTTCGTCTCTTCGCCCATTTTCTTTGCAAGCTTACCTTGGCCATCACCGCCCCTCTCCCGGTGACGACTCAAAGAGCTGCCTGGAACCACTGTCTGACTCACTCCTTCTTCATTTCTGTAACATTCGCGGCCTTTCCTCTAACTTTCACGCTGTCGAGCACCACCTCTTCTCCTCTAAACCTCACCTTCTCTTTCTCACTGAGACTCAGCTGTCTGAGGCAACTGACAGCAAACCCTTTTCTGTATCCTCCTACTTTCTCTATTCTCGTTTCAAAGCCAAAGGTGGCTGTTGCGTATATGTACGCAACGATCTATCTTGCTCTCGTGTTCCTGAACTTGATTCTTCTGAATTCTCTACTCTCTGGCTTCGGCTTTCCTTTCATTCTCTGACTAAATATATCTGTGCTGTTTACTTATCTCCTAATTCTACTGACTATCAAAAATTCTTTGACTATCTTTCTTCTACGATGGAACACATTCTATCCATTTCTCCTTTCTCTGAAATCTCCATTCTAGGAGATTTCAATGTTCACCACCACCTTTGGCTCTCCTCTCCTTTCACTGATCCACCTGGTGAACAAGCCTACATCTTTTCTATCCTTAATGACCTAGAGCAGCTTGTACAGCACCCTACCCGTATCCCTGACCGCCTTGGAGAGAGTTCCAACATACTTGACCTTTTCCTAACAACTAATCCTTCTGCTTACACTGTT
>JAGKTI010036150.1:5000-11121 GCA_018397915.1 Birgus latro
TTCTCTTCACATCCATTCTGAGTGAACGACATCTAAACACTTTTTTCATTCCTCCCAGCACCTTTCCAACTTCATTCATTATAAACTTCACTTCTGCATCTATTCTTCCATCCACAGCAACATGTGACCCTAAATACTTAAAACGCTCTACCTCCTCAAGCAACTCACCATTCAAAACTATATTCATCCTTCTACCATCTACCAACCTCGTACACTCCATCACTTTACTCTTATTCTCATTTATTTTCAGTTTCCTCCTTTCACACATCCTTCCAAACTCCTCTAGCAACTGTCTCAATCTCTTCTCTGAATCAGCCACCAGTGCAGTATCATCCGCAAACAGCAGCTGCTTCAGATTCCACTCTCTGCCATCAATCACCAGACTCAGTCCTCCACCTAACACTCTTGCATTCACCTCCCTTACAACACCATCCATATAAATATCAACAACCAAGGCGACATCGCACATCCCTGCCGCAGCCCCACACTCACGGGAAACCAATCACTCACAGTATTTCCCACTCTTACACACGCTCTACTATTTACATAAAAAACTTTTCACTCCTTTTAGTAACCTGCCATCAAACCCATACAATCTTAAAACATTCCACAAAGCCTCCCTATCAATTCTATCATATGCTTTCTCTAAATCCATGAATGCCCAAAACATCCTTACCTTTCGCTAAATACTTTTCACACACCTGTCTCACAGAAAACACCTGATCCACACATCCCCTCCCTCTTCTAAAGCCACACTGCTCATCACCAATCACTCCCTCTGTACCCTCTCTAACTCTCTTAATTAACACTTTACCATACATCTTACCTACAACACTCAACAGACTTTTACCTCTAAAGCTAGTGCATTCATACTTATCACCCTTACCTTTATACAATAGGACCACACAAGCACTTGCCCAGTCAATTGGCACCATACCTTGCACAAAGCACACATTCAACAATCTTACTAACCAGTCAACAATAGTCGTTCCACCACCTTTCAGGCATTCCACAGCACACCCATCCATACCTGCAGCTTTCCCTGTTTTCATCTGCTTTACTGCCTCTTGCACTTCCTCCATCGTGATCAAAGATTCATTTAACTCTCCCAACACATCTATTCCTTGCACCCTTCCATCTGCCACAATCTCAGCCTCCATTTCCTCCTCTACATTTAACAATCTTTTAAAATACTCCGCCCATCTCTTCCTTACTGCATCCATCTCGGTTAACATCCTTCCATCCTCTGCTTTTACTCGCTCCTCCTTCCCAGACTCTCCCTTTCGCACCCTTTTCACCTCCTTCCAAAATATTTTCTTTTTCCCTTGAAAATTCTCAGTCAACCGCCTACCCCACGTCTCATCTGCTGCCACTTTAGCATCACGCACAACCCTTCTCGCCCTATTCCTCTTTTCCTTATACCTCTCATATGACACCTCATCCTTCCTCTGCAACCACACTTCATATGCATGTCTCTTCTCACCCACAGCCATACTTACTTCCTCGCACCACCATTCACTTCCCTTTCTTACACCACCACCCACTCGTCTCACACCACACACCTCTTCTGCATGCCCCACCACAGCACTCTTAAACAACTGCCATTCCTCCTCCACACTGCCACACCACACACCTCTTCTGCATGCCCCACCACAGCACTCTTAAACAACTGCCATTCCTCCTCCACACTGCCACTCTCCTGATCTTTCACTGCGTTCCACTGATCTCTCAATTTCTCCTGATACTCTATCATTTTCTCTCTTTTATCCAACTCACTTTCAAAACTTCCCTGCCACACCTAACTCTCCTAGCTCTCACCCATCTCTTACCTACTCTCAACTTTCCCTCCACCAGGTAGTGGTTAGACATACCTCCACCCTCCCCTCTCAAAACTCTCACATCCAGGAGTCTTCCTATTACATTCCTGGACACAACCACATAGTCCATCAATGCTCTGTCAACAACCCTTCCACCCTCCTGTCTCACCCATGTATACTTATAAATATCTTTCTTCTCAAACAAGGTATTCCCAATCACCATCTCTCGCTCAACACACACACCTATCATTCGTTCCCCATTTTCATTTCTTCCAGGCACACCATGCATACCAACTACACCTTCAACTGCTACATTTCCCACTCTAGCATTCAGATCCCCCATCATTACCACATTCACATTCGCTCCAAAGCTCTGCAAACACTCATCAACATCATTCCAGAAAGACTCCTTCTCTTCTTCATCCCTTTCACTACCAGGCCCATATGCACTCACAAATACCCACAAGTCACGTTCAAATTTCGCTTTCACCCACATCAGTCTCGATGACACCTCCTTCCATTCAATCACACACTGCTGTACTTCCGGGCTCACTAACAAGGCCACACCTTCTCTTGCTCTTCCTCTATCAACACCTGACAATCTTCCATTCACACTTCCAAACGTAGACTCACCTTTCCCTTTCATCTTTGTTTTACTCAAAGCTAACATATCCAACTTTCTTCTCACAAACATTCTCACAATCTCCTCCCTTTTAGCCTCAATCGTACTACATCCACGCACATTCATAGACCCAACCTTCAGGGTACGGGGATAACTCGATCCCCCATTCCTTTCTCTGGCCTGTCTCTTTTTAGGAACTAAAAAACAGAGGAGGGTGTCCCTAGTCCCCTCACTCCTCCCCTTTAGTCGCCTTTTACGACACGCAAGGAATACGGTGGCGGAATTCTTCCCAACACAATCTCGCCGCAGAGTAGTAGTACCACCCCATAGTGCGGCCAGACTATGTCCCCCTTTCCGCAGGGGGACGAAGTCGACCGAGTTAAAAACGAACTGTGTGGAGAGCTCAACCCATTTTTTATTTATTTAGAGATTGGTGGGGGCGCTCACCATCCACTCATTAGATGTAGTACTGCTCTCGGATGCTTGCCCTTTCCTCTCTTCCTTCTTTCTATCCTTCCTCTTCTGTCTTTCTTTCCTTCATTCTTTCCTCTTCCTCCTGTCTATGGGTGACTCTACACTGAGTGACAAGCCAAATGGTTTCTTGTACACCAGGAAACCATTTACTACGCTAGGTGGTAACCATATAACTGAATTATGGTGCTTGGTGGTTTAGTGGGTAATTAAGGCTCTCCAATCGGATTGAGCCGGTGCAGGTTTATATCCAAAGGATGGTTGGAGTTTATTGCTCACGCAATGCCACTCAAAGATAAGTGAGGCTGGACGTCACTCTCGTCTTAAATGTCAGGACCAACTTGCCTAGCCCCGGGCTCCTATGCTCCATGGGGCACATTGGATTAGATGATGAATGATGAATGAATTATTATGCTACTACTACTACTATTGCTGCTGCTGCTGCTACTACTACATCTACTTCTAGTATCTTTTATTCTTATTATTATTAGTTTAGCTGAGATGTGGAAAGAATAACCCTTCATCAACCTTGATAATTTCACGCGTTTGAGTCTGGAAACGCATCGCGACTAGTCTATGTGCAGTGGACCCCTCATCTCCCCTTTATACCCCGACAGGAGGATGGTGGACTGCAGGAAAAGGGCAAATTCAGCTTGCAGGCTGCAGCTCACCGGGTTCACGGTCTAAGGAGCCGGTAATTATCAGGTTGGGCACATCATGACCATTTCTGTTGTATGTATTGTTCCACCTAAACTGTACCCGTTAGCAGTAGATAGTGTGGGTTACGAGTCAGCGTTAATCAGATATCGCCTTGCTGCTTGCGTAATACTGGCGTAGCATCGGAGGCTCCATATACTTTCCTTCTAAACGGTTTGTTGTTGCTTGCGACAGGTTTATATATTAATATTTCTCCTGTAAGTCATTTTCTGCAATATATGTCGGTATTAAAAGGGTATAAACATACAAGGCTATTATTAGCCTACCATATGGAGGATAAACTGGGGAGACTGAAGCATAGAAAACTCTATTGGTATTAAAAGGATATAAAAGCATAAATGAGAACAATGAGGTATAATGTCAAGATAAACACAAGGAAGAGGTGCTACAATGTTTAACTTAGACTACGACCCCGAGTAACGTTACTTGCCGAAAAAAAAAAAACTTCGATCGTAAGTCTGTGAATCTAAAAGGTAGGCAATATAAACAGTGTGTGTGAGTTGTATGTGTGAAGCGTAGTAGTTTGTCCCACGCAGAAAGGTTTATGAATGAGGTATGGTGAAGGCGTGAGAAAACAGCGTTACGTAACTCACACTACTCTTCTTTCGTTGTTATACCGTCTACAGGACTTGTTAAGAATTTTACTGCGTTTAATTGTCTGCAGTTAAACCGGCTAAGGGGAAAACACGATTTAAATAGGCATATTAGAGATAGCGTCGAGACCTAGGTTTCGTTTTTTTTTTTTTTGTCCGATTCTGGGCAAAGGCTTCAGGGCCTATCCCATTTACAAGTCTTTAAATAACTCGTGTATTCTTTTGTCCAGCTACCGTACACTTCACAAATATAACTGTATGAATTTAAGTGTAAATCTACGAAAAAAAAAAGTCTGGTAATAGTAATCTGCTATGCAAACAAGTTTATGCGCGAAATTGTTTAAGATCCTTAATAAGTATTGTACGAGGAGCCATATGTGGGCGTCCCATGACCCATAAGGTGTTACGCAAGCCTCACACTTACACTTTATGGAAAAAAGTAAACAAGGCTAACCTTCGCTTTAGATTTTTGAGGTGTGACCGTGAACATATAGTCATCACGTGGGAAACAGATATCAAATGACGTCATTGCTGAGATGCATGCACACTATTTGTCTAAGAATACTGCGAGCAACATTTGACATTTACTGGTGTCTCTGTTTACCCGAGAGAGTGTCTAAGGTCTGATAGTTTTAAGGTTCAAGATAAAGCATGAAAAATATCCTTGCCCTTAAGAAAAAAAAGAAAAAAAAAGGAAGTATGTGAAATAAATTGGCAACTTCAATAAATGCGCAACGGCCATTTAAAGTTAAAAGACCCGGGTGTTGTACGATTGAGAAAAACACATTACTATACTGTATCTAGTTAAATCAGTACTCTTAATAGGAAAAATTATAAAAATAATTTTGGAGTAATGGTCAATAATATTTGAATTTGCCAATAACTTTTTCTTAGGGCGTAGGGAATAAAATATCAACATTCGTAATCGCACCATATTTGGAATTTTCCCGTGTCTGCTGCTGGTAAGATCGGCCTTCGAGTATTGTCCTGTTTACGCTAGATTTTCGTTGCCTCACGTATTGGTATCACCCGTATTGAGGAGCGAACCTCCCATGATGTGCTTGATATGTGAGTTAGGATGTATTAATCTGTGAATAGGGCAGGAGAAGCTGAGAAGAGGAGCTCCTCGCTGGCATTCCTTGGCTGACACCGCCTCGCTGGGTTTGGCACTTCATTTTTTTCATCAGTGAGTGCCATTGCCGACCTTGTCACTTGGACCATTGTAAGGGACGTCATCAGAACCCACCGTAAGCCAAATCTTTCTATTAGCTTTACTGTGATATGACGTAGGCGTCATGTGGGCGGTATGTAGGTCAGGACAGATCCTCGCAGACCAGCCGTGCGATTACCGTGGTACAATTAATGACAACGTTTATCTTGGCACCTCCCTTATCAGGCCAGAGGCTGTGACACATTCCCAGACATTCAGTGTTGTTTGGCCAGCCACTGGGGTCAGTTGAGAGATTAGTGCTGGATTTGTTATTTTTGCACATTTTTTGGAAGGTGAAGTAGTGGGCTTGATAAATTTTTGCAAATTGACATAATGCAGTTTGGGCAGTTTTGTTCATTCTTTAAGCTGTATTTAGTTATGTGGAACAACTTTTCCTCCTGGCATTTCCCACAAATTACAGATAAACAAGATTGTTAATATTAACATACAAGTTTAATAACATCAGAGCAACTTTCAGGTTTAAATGTCGTGTTGGTATTCAGCAGAAGCCACAACTACGGTAAAATTCATGTTCATTATTTCAGAATGTTTTATATTCATGTCTCACCACTTACTGACACTTCAGTGACACTTCTGCTTCAAATTAATTCCCCCCTCTTCCCATTTGAGATTATTCATTCCCCTTGGGAAGATGACTGTTTTATATATATATATATATATATATATATAT
>JAGKTI010036152.1:0-11121 GCA_018397915.1 Birgus latro
TCTGAGCAAAGAGATCTGCTTTATCAGTAGAAGAAATAGCTACAGAGCCATCAGAGTAGAAAGGAGGAGGGAAGGATGATGAGGTAAAGTTGTTAGAAAGGTTTTTGGCAAGGTGCCAGAAGGAGCGAGAAGAATTCGAGGTGGAGAGTTGAGAATATTTAGCACGGATAAAATTATTTTTAGCAGAGCGAAGAACAGACTTAGCATGATTCCGAGCAGAAATATATAAAAGATGTGATTTAGGAGTGGGTTGGCTCGAAGAACAGACTTAGCACGATTCCGGGCAGAAATATATAAAAGATGTGATTCAGGGGTGGGTTGGCTCCGGTACCTCTTATAGGCCCTCTCCTTGTTGCGGACAGCATTAGAACAAGCGTGATTAAACCAAGGCTTTCTTGCATTAGTCAGAGGATATGAGAAAGGAATGTATGCTTCCATGCCCGAGAAAATAACCTCCGTAATGCGCAAGGCACACTCAGATGGCTCCCGGCCATGGAAGCAATAATCATTCTAAGGGCCTGAGGGCCTCCCAATCTGCAGCTCCAAAGTGCCACAGGCGGCGCTTCTTTGGAGGGTCCACAGGCCGTACTGGAGCGATATGATAAGTTAAGGTAATAAGATTATGATCGGAGGAGCCCAACGGAGAGAAAAGATTAACAGTGTAAGCAGAAGGATTAGTTGTTAGGAAAAGGTCAAGTATGTTGGAACACTCTCCAAGGCGGTCAGGGATATGGGTAGGGTGCTGTACAAGCTGCTCTAAGTCATTAAGGATAGAAAAGATGTAGGCTTGTTCACCAGGTGGATCAATGAAAAGAGAGGAGAGCCAAAGGTGGTGGTGAACATTGAAATCTCCTAGAATGGAGATTTCAGAGAAAGGAGAAATGGATAGAATGTGTTCCATCGTTGAAGTAAGATAGTCAAAGAATATTTGATAGTCAGTAGAATTAGTCAGAGAATGACAGGAAAGCCGAAGCCAGAGAGCAGAGAATTCAGAAGAATCAAGTTCAGGAACACGAGAGCAAGATAGATCGTTGCGTACATATACGCAACAGCCACCTTTGGCTTTGAAATGAGAATAGAGAAAGTAGGAGGATACAGAAAAGGGTTTGCTGTCAGTTGCCTCAGACAGCTGAGTCTCAGAGAGAAAGAGAAGGTGAGGTTTAGAGGAGAAGAGGTGGTGTTCGACAGCGTGAAAGTTAGAGGAAAGGCCGCGAATGTTACAGAAATGAAGAAGGAGTGAGTCAGACAGTGGTTCCAGGCAGCTCTTTGAGTCGTCACCGGGAGAGGGGTGGATGGTGGGGGCATTTATGGTCTCCCCCCCTGGGGACTCCGAGACATGATTTTTGTGCGCCATTTTCGTTGCTAATTTTGAAAAGGAAGTGTAGTGTGTAGTGTGCATGTAGTTTGGTGTTGACAGTTAGAGAAATTTGTATTGGAGAGTAAGCTGGACTACTCTCTGTGTTACTGAGACACTGAAAAAGTTCAGCAAAGGGGGATGGTCAGGAACAAGTCCTGAGGGCTGATGAAACGGGAGCTCCAGCTCTCCCTGTCATCAGCTTACCATCCTCCTTGGGAGTACTGCCCTGCTCGACTGGTGCTACAGTCTACCCCATTCACATAAATAATGGACACAAAGCATGAATTAATTGAATTTTAACCAAAAAATTATGATTTTAAGGTGAGTAAGGCAGAGGTGTTCACCAGTTGACTAGATAGTGAACATATGTAAGAAACATGGCAATCACTAAGAAAATCACCCTTTCTCACATCTTATGCACTAAAATATGGGATACAAAGCATGAAATAAATAAATTGTTACCAGAAAATTATGGTTTAGAGGTGAGTAGGGCAAATATGTTCATCAGTTGACTAGTGAACGTATGTAAGAGACATGGCAATCACTGAGAAAATCACCTTTTTCACAGCCTGTACACTCAAACATGGGACACAAAGCATGAAGTAAATAAAATGTAACAAGAAAAATTATGATTTAGAGATGAGTAGGGCAAATATGTTCACCAGTTGATTAGACTGAACGTATGTAAGAGACATGGTAATCACTGAGAAAATCACCTTTTTCACAGCCTATGCACTCAAATATGGGACACAAAGCATGAAGTAAATAAAATGTAACCAGAGAATGAGGATTTAGAAGTAATTATGAAAAATATCAAGCAGTTGACAGTGTAGCTCGATCGGTAGAGAGTTGGCTTGCGGTCCCGTGGGACCCAGGTTCGAATCCTTCCTGGTGCAGGGAACAGTTTAAGGATTTGAATTTCATTAAATCAGGCTTTACTGATCTACCAGAAGACCCGCCGACATGTCGTAAAAATGACCCTGCTAATACCAATACACCAGTCCTGTATGAGACAGCCCTAGCATGTATTCAATATGGACAGTGGGTGTTAAGCGCCGAAGTGGTGACATGTAGATTGTAGGAGGACGACTGGGCCTTGATAGCAGGCTGTGAAGCCTATGCCCAGAGTCGGACACATAAAAAAAAAAAATAAATAAAAATAAAAAAAAACGTCCATGGTGGTTGTTTACCCCACCTCTAAAGCTCTGAAAGTGGTGAAAATGCTCTTGAAGAATGTACAGTAATCCAGTGTTAAACTGTGAATTATGATTTTTTAAACAAACACTCAACTCAATGAGATGCATTTTTCATCATTCCTGAGATAGTGGCAACCATCATCTACCCACTTCCTATAGTAGTGCCTACTTCTTCCTTCACCTTTATCATTCTTTTTCTGTCTGCCCTCCACTCTTCATGTTTCTCCCATCTTTCCTGTCACTTTTTATTACTCTGTTTTCCTGTTCAGGTGGCTTCACACTGAGTGACAAGCCTAATGGTTTCCTGTAAGCCAGGAAACTACTTACAATGCTGGGTGGTAATCATATTATAATCAACCCACATCCGTTCCCTAAATGTCAACAAGTGGGTTGGCGGAGGGCTAGTGTCCCTCCCCATAAAACAAGTAACTCAGTGACAAATGGCCACCCATTATGGATTTTATGGCATGTGGCTATAGACAGACAGATATTGATGTATTCTATCTATCTATCTATTGCCAGACGCCATAATCCCGTAAGGGGTGGCCACTTGACTTTGAGTTATTTGTTTTACAGGGAGGGGCACTAACCCTCCACCAACCCACTTGTTGACATGTAGGGAGCACATATGGTTTGGTTATATGGTTACCACCCAGTGTTGTAAATGGTTTCTTGGATTACAGGAAACCATTTGGCTTGTCACTCAATGTAAAGCCACCTGTAAAAGAAAGAAAAGCAATAAGAAGTGACATGAAAGACAGGAAAAATAGGAAGAGAGGAGGGCAGGCACAGAAAAAGAATGATAAAGGCTAAGGAAGAAGTAGGCAGCACTACATCAAGTGAGTGGATGATGGTCACCACCACCTACCACTTTACAGTAAAAAAATAATAATTTACAGTAATCCCTCTAATATTCGGACATCCAATACTCGGATATACTCACTATTCGGATATTCTGGGCTGCCCAACCCCCAAAATGCCAAAAAATTCGAAAAAATCGAAAATTTTTCAATTTTTTGGGACTGCGTCAGTTTGAATTTCCCGCCCACGCCGATCGGCTATGTTTACACTCGTGGCGTCTGTCTGTCGGTCGCCATTACCCACTCAGTTACTGCCTCATGAACACCTCCGACAATGGCGGCCAAAGTGATTGCTTTTGTGGTGATACCCTACCTCCTACAGTGCTTAATACTGCTCTTCACCTTCTTCATCATGTGTGTGATGATGGAATTTACTGTTATGTACAGTGCAGTGAAGTGATGTGATTCCAGTTATAAAAAAAAAAAAACGTTGTTGAAAGTGTTGGTGATAAGTGCTGGTGATTCTCAGTTGGAAAGGAGTGTCAGGTGCAAGGTCTTCCTGTCAGAGTCTGAGATGATAGTGTGGGTTATTACATCAGGATGGCAGCTTCTGGTTCGTAAGTACCCTAACTTCATGTCTAACCTGTTTTCATCATGCTGTAAATGTGTTAAAAGATTACCAAAAATGTTAATCATAATTTCCTGCTTGCAATTTAATTTTTCCATGCATGGTTCCTAAGTAAAACAGCTAGAAAAAAGGTTGAAGCAGTTAATTTCATGTCCGGTCCTAATCTAACCTAACCTATGGTTACCATAAAAGATTTTCATGCCTAACCTGTTTTCATCATGCTGTACATGTGTTAAGAAATTACCCTAAATGTTAATCATAATTTCCTGCTTGCAATTTAATTTTTCCATGCATGGTTCTTAAGTAAAACAGCTAGAAAAAAGGTTGAAGCAGTTAATTTCATGGCCTGTTCTAACCTAACCTAACCTATGGTTACCATAAAGATTTTCATGCCTAACCTGTTTTCATCATGCTGTTAATGTGTTAAGAAATTACCCTAAATGTTAATCATAATTTCCTGCTTGCAATTTAATTTTTCCATGCATGGTTTTTAAGTAAAACAGCTAGAAAAAAGGAGGAAGATGTGAATTTCATGTCTGGTCCTAACCTAACCTAACCTATGGTTACCATAAAGATTTTCATGCCTAACCTGTTTTCATGATGCTGTTAATGTGTTAAGAAATTACCCTAAATGTTAATCATAATTTCCTGCTTGCAATTTAATTTTTCCATGCATGGTTCTTAAGTACAACAGCTAGAAAAAAGGTGGAAGCAGTGAATTTCATGTCCGGTCCTAACCTAACCTAACCTATGGTTACCATAAAGATTTTCATGCCTAACCCGTTTTCATCATGCTGTACATGTGTTAAAAAATTACCCTAAATGTTAATCATAATTTCCTGCTTGCTATTTAATTTTTCCATGCATGGTTCTTAAGTAAAACAGCTAGAAAAAAGGTGGAAGCAGTGAATTTCATGTCTGGTCCTAACCTAACCTAACCTAACATTGTGTTAATCATAATTTCCTTCTTTTAATTTAATTCTTTCATGCATGGTTATTAAATGCACCAGCTATGAAAAAGGTTGAAGCAGTGAATTTCATGTCCGGTCATAACCTAACCTAACCTAACCTAACCTAACCCAACCCAACCAAACCTAACCTAACCATTTTTCTGGTAGCAATTAACATCATTTACTGTATTTGATGCTTTGTATCCAATAATTTAGTGCATAAAATGTGAGAAAAGATGATTTCCACGTCTGATACTTACTTATACTATGCTGGCAAGTTCTGAGCTCCTATGACTCACTCACCTCTAAATCATCATTTTTTTGGTTAAAATTCAATAAATTCATGCTATGTGTGCATTATTTATGTGAAAAGGGACCTAAATAAGTGCTATACATGTCCACTAGGGAGGTAGGAAGGTAGTTTTCTGATTTAGGTTAGGTTAGGTTAGGTTAGGGTCATGAAAAACCAGTGCTGGAGCTTCAGGACCAATATCCGGACAAAACCAATATTCGGACATGCCTTTGGCTCTATTACAACGGATATTGGAGGGATTACTGTACGTACTTATTTCTTTAATATCATGTATCTTTTCAATGATCTGTTGCTAAAAGTGCCTGTTTTTTTTTTTTTTTTTTTTTTTCATCTGGATCTCCTTTCCCACCCTAAGGCAGGGTTAGGAGTATCAGCATCCAGACAGCCTAAGTTTGCCCAATTCAATGGGCCATGCTTCCATTCACTCATCATTCAAGTCCACGGAATCTGGCTCCATCAGATAGGTCTCGGAAAATTTCACCACGTTCTGTAGCTTCACACATATCTATCTGATACAGCCAATCTGAATGCTGTCATGTTAAAAATGGGTGCCAAATCCCTGGTTATGAGCTTTGCACAAAATTCATCCATCCAGCTCGGTCTCTTCTCAGTCCCTTAGCCTTACCAACTTCCATACCTCTCTTCCTCACACACTCATCCATCATATCCCTCCACCTTCTTCTTGACCTACCTCGCCTCCTCCCTCCTTCAAATTTGTTCAGATATAACTTTTTCACCACTCTATTGTCACCCATTCTCTCCACATGAACAAACTATCTCAGTATACTCTCTCTGATTCTGGTGTACACAGACTTCCTTACTCTGCATCTTTCACGGATCACATTATTCCATATCCTATCCACTCTCTGTACTCCATATACATTCCTCAGTAGTCCCATTGCCACTGCTGTTACTCTTGACATTTCATTTTCATGACACACCATAGTTTCATATTACTATGTAAAAGTTGGCACTAGCACTCCTTCATGTAAGCCACATGCAGCTGCAACACAGAAGCCTCTGTTTTTTATTGAGGTCTTCATAGCACCAGCTGCTTTCCTTCCTTATGTCACTCTACTTTCCACTTCTTTTGCACATTTTCCTCTCTTTTTTATCACTGTACCCAGGTATCTGAACTCTCTCACAACCATTAAAAGCAGTATTTTTCCTTTCTGCAACTTGTTACTATGGTAAAATAATACAAAGTCTACACTTACTTCATGCCAAATGCCACTTACAAAACTCTCTCTCTATAGCAAGCACATACTTCTACACCTGTGTGCAAATGCACAACAAAGTTGTGTGCATGATTCAGTTTATTTGTCTCTGTCTGTCTATCACTCCATCTGCAAGAGTAATGAAATACTACTGGATGGAACTGCACCAGACTTGGCATAATGACTTAAGGCCATTTTCTCAGTTCAGGCTGCCCCCCTGGAACCTTCTTGGGGAGCATGGAGGCTCTCCAACAGACTGATTCTAAAGAAAAAGTCACTGTATAATGTGTCTACAGCATTTAATCTATGAACTGATTTCAGGTACCCAATGTAATATGGCTGAGATAATTATACACCCTATAAAGAAGGTAACATTTCTTGTCTTTTAAAAGACAAGTGAAGCCAGTGAATGTACAGTGAGATTGGATGGGGAGGATATGGAGAATGTGAGTGCATTTAAGTACTTGGATAGTGTGATGAGTAAGGATGGAAGTCTGGAGAGTGAAATGCTTGAAAGGGTGTAGCAGGGAAGGAAGGTTGCTGGTTCATTGAAAGCAGTGAAGGAACAGGGAAGTAAGCATGAAAGTAAATAAGTTGTTACATGACAGTATTGTGATACCAACATATGGAAATGAAGCTTGGACCCTGTTGGAAGGACAGAAATCAAGAGTGAGAGCAGTGGGAATGAGTTATTTGAGAGGAGCATGTGGAGTCACATGGCGAGACAGACTAACAAATGAGGAAGTGAAGGAGCATTGTGGTGTGGTTGTGGACGTGATAGGAAGCATTAGGAGAAACACGTTAAGGTGGTTTGGGAATGTGGAGAGGATGGAGTGAAAGACTGACGAGGAAAGTGTAAGTGAGTGAGGTGGAGGGGGGGAGAGGGAGGGGAAGGCCGGGGATGAGATGGAGGGATGGAGTGGAGGGGTACATGAGAGAGGGGCGTGTGAGTTAGGAGCAGGGTAGTGCAATGGCGGGGGACAGAGCGACATGGAGGCGATTTGTTTGTGGCCACCCCGTGAGGGATTGAGGCGTCTGGCAATAGATAGATAGATTAAAAGACTATAATTTATTTGGATACAAGTCCACATATTGCCATTTACTTCAGGGCCAACTGGAGGCTCCACAACAGATAGACCCGAAAGAAATGCAAGAATCATTGTCTAATGCATATTTTCATCAAAATTTTAATAGCAGATGCCCAACATAATACTGCCAACATAACTAGCACACCCATTTAGAAAATACCTCATGTTAATAAACCAAACCGGTTCACTGCCCATTAGATGTTACACTATTATAGATTTGTTACCCCCGATGGTTACTTTTACTTAAGCCCTTTCTTACAACACTCAGAATTCATCTCATTTTAACTTACTTCCGATGCTTTAAGTAGGCACATGATGAAGTTGCCATTATTTAGCCCCTTCATTCCAATGATGATTCTTATTCTTTAATTTTGCTTTTAGATGATTTTTTTCATTTCTGAATATATTGGCAACAGATGTGCCAAGTGGGTTTCCCAGCCAAACCAATTACTGTACAGTACTACATTTATTACACAGGAGTGTCTAAATATCCTCAATGTATGGGTGCTGGCTCAGGTGTCTTTTCCTTCTAACAAGTTACTACATCAATGTTTTGGCCAACCAGAATTACCAACCCTACTGCATCAACACAGGCAGACATCCGGATATTGGAAAGTTCCTGAAAGCCAATCAGAGGGACCTAAAAGTGCTTTTGATTCGGGCTCAACCCATGCCTGGGACCAAAAAGGTTAGGGACGACTGTGAAAATGACCATCAGGACCATCAGAGGAACAGATGATTAATTTTGGACTAAAAGTGCAAGGTTAACTCAGAGGGCCTTGATATAATTTATGCTAAACTTGGTGGATGGGCTGAGTGACAAGAAAGGATAAAGTTATTTTTGGTGCATGGGCTGAGTGACAAGAAAGGATGAAGTTATTCAATTCAAAGAATCAGGCAATGGCAAACATCACAAAGCAAAGTCAATGTTTTGGTTCATTCTGGAACTAATTTTGGTGGGAGGGTTTAAGGCTGGTCAAGGATGAAATCAGGGTATTCTACTTTCAGAAAAATAGGTTAAAGGTCAAGGTTACAGGGCAAGGCCAACTTCAATACTTTTGATCCAATTTAGACCAATCTTGGTGGATAGATTGAGGGTATAGAAAGTATTAAGTAATTTGGTTTAGAAAGTAATCAGTCTAAAGATGTACATTGGCCTGGGTGTTGCAATCCAAGTGCTCCTTTTTTATAATTCTGCTTCTGACATGACATAACTTGGTGACCTTTTTTTTTCTTTTTTTTTCTTTTACATAACAGCATAAATGATTTTGGTGTATTGCCATCCAATTCTCCAACATTAAAAGATATGCAACTGGTAAAACTTGCAAAAAACATCCCTGGAGCAGGAATGAGGTGATAGCATCTTAGTCCCATGGTGGGGGGGGAAATGGTTAGTGCTACCACACTAACCTACCAGGAATGAAAAGAAAAAAATAATGACACCTGACACTGTATATGGGCCAAAGTCTAACATGAAATCACAATCATACCAAACTGTACACTCACAAAAATTATTTTCAAAGCTCAACCTGAAGCTACAACTAAAGTTAAGAGATAAAGTACAGTAGTTACACTCACCCAATAGAGTATAGACGTCCAGCCCTCCTGGGTGATACACTGGAAGACAGTGAGCATTGCAAAGCCAATGTTGTCAAAGCACGTGATGCCGAAATTGGGACCCACCCACTGCTCCAGGCAAATTGAAACATTGGCGTTGCAGACATATGCACCCGGTGGTGCCTCCTTACCACTGTCAGTTGAACATGGCGTCGCCATCTCTCCTTCCCTCACAATCTCACCTGCATGATATACAATTACTCAAAACTTTAGCTGCAGGTACCATAGTCTTCATACACCATTGATATTATTTCACTGTAGTACATGTATCATTAGATAGGGACATTTAAGACCAACTTTTTATTAAAAGATGAAGTGCTGGCAACTTTTGGATTTAAGAACAGGTAAAGTTTACCTGGTAGCAAAATGCTGCCCCAACTTCTTTTTTTTTTTTTTTTTTTTTTTTTTACCGTTCCTATTCTGATACCAGGCCAATCTTCAATATTCAGCTACAGGCTGATGTATAAATGTTGCAAAACCATTTGGAGAACGTATATCAGAGTACGATACTGGTAACTTGGTGCCCAAAGAATTTGTAAATGTCAGAAAGCCTCATCATGGTAGGGCCATTGAATTAACAGTGCTGTCAAGTCACCTCACCAAGGCAATGACTTGGAACACCAACATGTCTTCTCTTCACGCAAGAATGGTATGGTACTTGCTTTAAGCCTTCAATACAAACCTGCAGCTCAAAAAAGCTTAAAACTGTCTGTTATCACCCTATCTTACAGTAAATAAAAGTTTGAAAATAACTGCATATGGGAGTAACAATACAATAAACTCTCATTATAACAAAGCAGCATTTTATCAAAATTTTGGCTTAAAGAACTTTTTCAACCAACCAAACAACTTCCTCATTTGCTGAAACAAAGTTTATTATTCATTAGTGAATTGAGCTGACCAGCCAAATACTGATGTCACTCTAGTTCTGCCCAGCATCACTACGTGTATACATGTGCATCGTTGCTCTCCCACTTGCTTGGTTAATTTTATTCTTATTATAGTGTAAATTATCAAAGACTTAAATTTATGTGTGATTTACAGTGCAGCATATTGTACAGTGGGCCACAGTGCTGGCTGTTACAGTCAGCGTTACAAACTCCAGTTCTCTGATATTCTTGAACCTGGTTTTTCGAATTATGGCCTCGAAGCGTCTCAGTCGTGAGAAAGTGAGAGAGATGTAAGGGGTGAGGAGAGGGGGGACAGAAACAGTAGAGGGTAAAATAGCATACAGTGAACCAATGTAAGATATAGCTTTTATATATAAGTAAGTTATGAGGTGCAGTTAACGTAATTAATGACAATGAGATATTACATGACATTCAAATTAACCAGTGTTTTGTAAATTTCCCTGTAACAGACGTAATAATAGTGATAAACAAAGAAATGTGTCTGAGAGAACATTTACTCTACAAAGCTTTCTTAACATTGCCAAATGTTTGTCCATAATAAAACCAAATTTATGGTAACAGACGCACATAACAACATTCTGTTCTTTTCCTCTGTCCCATGATTGCATGAAATTATTACTACCTGGTTAAGGTGGCCAGTGTAATAACTTTAATGTTAGCTATGGTGGTGATGAGTGAAATGGGATGGCGGTTCTCGTTCACTGTTTGCCAGCATGGCTCAGGCAATATATAAATCTCAGTCAAAGTTGTTTATACTATAACATCAATAAATCAAGTATAATCGAGCAATTAATCCGTACCCCTAATCGCTCTGCAACACAAGTTACCTTAAAGTATTGTATGAACACCATTTGATCATAGCTTGAGGGAGTTCACCTCTCCCTGGTCATCTGGTAACAAGGTGAAAACGATCATTTTCATACTTAATAAAAGCCATTACCAAGAACTGCTATGTCCAAAAACGCAATGAAAGGCAGTATGAGTATGATGCAACTTTAACATCTAACCTAGAGTGTATAATACTAACTGTTATAACCGATATTT